>WNWK01002670.1:105000-157500 GCA_009830355.1 Cherax destructor
GCTTGAGAGAGAGAGAAAGAGAGAGAGAGAGAGAGAGAGAGAGAGAGAGAGAGAGAGAGAGAGAGGACAGACAGACAGAGACTCTAGTCAACGCTGTTTTGACTAACAATTCTGTATATATCAACTTCAGTGAGATAAATGTTTTCACTAAAATATTTAAGACAACTAACACTCAATATTCTAGTCGTCTTCATGAAATACACTATGTAGTTAGACTAGTTAACTAGCATGGCTAGTTAACTCTCAGACATACAAACATGGCTAGTTAACTCTCAGACATACAAACATGGCTAGTTAACTCTCAGACATACAAACATGGCTAGTTAACTCTCAGACATACAAACATGGCTAGTTAACTCTCAGACATACAAACATGGCTAGTTAACTCTCAGATATACAAACATGGCTAGTTAACTCTCAGACATACAAACATGGCTAGTTAACTCTCAGATATACAAACATGGCTAGTTAACTCTCAGACATACAAACTCTTCTTAAACACTTACGTAAAGAATGTGAAAATACTGAAGAAAATTCGAACATTTTAGAGACAAGTTAACATAAAAATATAGCAATACTTCACTTAAAACCTTAGTAAATGAATACTGTTTTTCACGTTGGCATGATAAGAGTGCAGGAATATCAAGCCACAGGTATAATTCACTCAAATAAAAAAAAATACATTACAGCGATGTAATGCAAGTTGTATATGAAGAAAGAAAAGTCTGGAAATTACGGCAAAAAAGATCTGTGCTTTATCATCAAAATTTACCTATAAGAGAATAATAGAGTTAATGATACAGTTTTACACAATATGAAAGAGGCAAACACAGCCGAGGGGGGGAAAATCATAGTCACGTTACGCAGGTTGATATACAAAACTTAAATAACATAACTACCGCTGTAAATCTTAGCAATTTCACTAGAGTACAGAAGCTGGCTGCAGGGGATTGTCAGGCGAGGCTGCAGGGAGCTGACATGCGTCACCAGCGTTCATATTCATCCCCGCCATGGGCTATTCTCGGAAGCTAACTCCACACTCTTCAAGGATCACTATTTTCTACACAAAGAACCCTGGATACATACACTCCATGATTCACATTATATGGGGAAAAAAAAATGTACACGGTCTTTAGTTCACTCTCTGCTTGTCCTGATAATTGATATATTTGGAAAAAAAAAAACAATACCAATGCATTGGTAACAAAAAAAAAAAAAGCCTTGGGACATATTCTAAGGCAGTGCTGAACATTTCTGAAGGTCGTTCCAGGCAGCGAAACTACGAAGTCAAACACTGCTTGGCCAGTAGTGAGTGAAAGGTCTTCTAAGGTTATTCTGCTACAAAATTATTAATTTTTACATTAACATAAGAGAAAAAAATATATCTTTAAACTTATAAGAGATTTTTTTAGAAAGGACTTAATTTTAAATGAGTTCTTGCTAATTTACCAGTTTTACCTAGCCGGAGGATCGAACACGGGTTCGATCCTCCTTCTAACCGCAGTTTGTTATTCATTAAATACCACTTATTCGTAGTTACAATTATATATATATATATATATATATATATATATATATATATATATATATATATATATATATATATATATATATATATTATATATATGCAAAAGATCACAGTAAACAGGTGATATCAAAATATGCAAGAAAACCACTATGAAAAATAGAAGAATTCCAAGCGCTTTCGTGACTACTCACATTATCAAGGAACTATAACAGGAAACATGACAAGAAGGGCTTATATAAGGGGCGAGACTACACCTAACAGTCACATCACACTAACAAAGACTACACCTCACAGTAGCGTAACATCGCACGACTCTGTGAAGAGGAACATAAGAAAGGACCTGAAACTCTTCCCAAGAATTAAGATTAGTCCAATTTATCATTAAATTCTTCCCAAATTTTATTAATTATAAATGAATCCAATTTATATAAACCAAAATAAATATTCATATTATTTTCAAAACTGCTTTTAATGAAACATGATTCTATTATATTTCTCTCAACCATGGACTTGCTTAATACAACCTTCTCAGCATTTTTAAAAATCAATTGGATGGTTAAAATCTCTCACATGAATAAATAGAGCATTAGAATCTTGTCCAGTTCTAATGCTATATTTATGTTGTTTTAATCTTAGTTCAAGACTTTTACCAGTTTGACCATAATAAACTTTATCGCATATTTTACAGGGAATCTTATAGACACATCCGTCAGCATTTTGGGGGGAATTTTTTATCAAAAGTCTTTTTACTGTATCAAGATTTTTAAATACAACTTTGATATTAAAATTCTTAAGAAAGGAAGGCATATCAACCAAGTTTTCATGGTAAGGGAGAACCAACATATTTTTGGTTGAATAAGGTTGGTTGTCCCTTTTTGGATTGTAAAAAGTATTCCTAGCTATTTTAAAAGATTTATCAATTATGTTTCTTGGGTATTTTAAATCATTAGCTATTTCATAAATTTTAGAGATTTCTTCATCTATGAACTCTGGACTACAAATACGTAAAGCTCTCAAAAACATTGAAGAAAAACCGACACTTTAACTCTATCTTGATGTGAAGAGTAATAGTGTACATAGGAACAATTATTTGTAGGTTTTCTGTAAATTTTAAATTTAAAATCAATGTTACCCTTAATAATAAAAACATCTAGGAAGGGCAATGAGTTATTTACTTCGAATTCAACAGTAAAATTTATAGAATGAGCTAAGCTATTTAATTTAACAAGGAAATGGTTTATATCTACATTCTTAGGCATAAGGCACAAAATATCATCAACATATCTATACCACTTAGCTCTATTGGGAAGGATAGTGTTAAGCAATCTTGTTTCGAAAAATTCCATATTTTTCATAGTGGTTTTCTTGCATATATATATATATATATATATATATATATATATATATATATATATATATATATATATATATATATATATATATATAATATATATAAATTTCAATTGCACATGACACCCTAGCATTCAGGCCAAGATTGAAATTCTAGATTTAGACTGAGGTCGGTAAGTTTGAGCTTGAACTAAGGGGTCAGTAGACTAACCAGGAGGCGGGTATCTGGTCTTGTATTCACGTATTACACAATGTTCTCAATATTTCAACTGCTTGGCCAAGTTGGGTGATAATGTGTAATTTAGAGCGCACATTAATGAGTTTTGCAAAACCCATCGTTGTTTTGTCACAACAAACTGCTCAATGTGTTTTCTGGTGTTTTTGTTTAATATTTACTTTAACTGTTCGGATTTTTAGAATGTAAATTTTATAATGTTAAATATTTTGTGCAATGCAATCTGACATTTTGGGCCTATATATAAAAAAAGATAATTTTTGGTAGCACCTAACCCAACCAAACCTAACCTAGTATTTAACTCAAAATCTAGGTTAAGTTACGTTAGGTTGAGCTGGTTGTTTTTGAGGGCTTTACCATTTTTTTTGTTTACCATTGGCACAAAATATATCTCCACTGCACAATCTACTTAATATTGTTGAGCTTACATAATGACCCACATTTACTCGAGCAACTAAAATAAATACTGACCCACAATGTGTTCTTGACCTCTGTTTCACAGCTTTTTATTTACACAACCTCGACTCGTGAACGTAATCGCAGTCCAAGAGCCCTTAGTCGACCCTAAAATCATCCCTTGCCAACCCATTACTGTGTAACTCGTGTGGAAGGCATTCCCAGTACTGGGTTTCTCGAAAACGGGGTGGTGGTGGGGAAAAGGTTTTTTTTTCCTTCGGGGGAAGGGGGAGGACTTTCCAGACGCGAGTCTTAGTCATACCATGACCTGCTCACAGGAGCTTATAGCTATTCGATGAAGGCCTTCCGCTAGCTTATCGCTCCATTCAGAATAATATATTCATTACATTATAAGATGTACTTATATTGCGAGAAGAATAATGTTGGTAGGGAAGTGCCAGTATAAGGGAGAGACCCGTGATCTGCCCTTCTGGAATGACGTTACTGATAGTTTGTACTGAAGACATTAAGTTCAACTACTTGACAGAGTTAATCAAGAGATACCAGTAGTATCAGTATATATGTCTAGTGTGGTACAATAATAATTCATGGAGTCTAGGACTAAAGCAAGGCAGATTACAAATGCTGATCGAGGACAGAGTTCAGGACTTTCAAAGAAAGCACACTTTCCCACGAGCAGGAAACACGACATCTATTAGTGTAGCACAAAGGGAAGGCAAGGCACACAGTATAGCCCCACCAAAGAGACACACAGTATAGCACCACGACAGACATACACAGTATAGCACCACCACAGACACACAGTATAGCACCACGACAGACATACACACAGTATAGCCCCACCACAGACACACACAGTATAGCACCACGACAGACATACACACAGTATAGCCCCACCACAGACACACACAGTATAGCACCACGACAGACATACACACAGTATAGCCCCACCACAGACACACACAGTATGGCACCACGACAGACAGACACACACAGTATAGCACCACCACAGACACACACAGTATAGCATCACGACAGACATACACACAGTATAGCATCACGACAGACATACACACAGTATAGCATCACGACAGACATACACACAGTATAGCATCACGACAGACATACACACAGTATAGCATCACGACAGACATACACACAGTATAGCATCACGACAGACATACACAGTATAGCATCACGATAGACATACACATAGTATAGCATCACGACAGACATACACAGTATAGCATCACGACAGACATACACATAGTATAGCATCACGACAGATACACAGTATAGCACCACGACAGATACACAGTATAGCACCACGACAGATACACAGTATAGCACCACGACAGATACACAGTATAGCACCACCACAGATACACAGTATAGCACCACGACAAATACACAGTATAGCACCACCACAGATACACAGTATAGCACCACCACAGATACACAGTATAGCACCACGACAGATACACAGTATAGCACCACGACAGATACACAGTATAGCACCACGACAGATACACAGTATAGCACCACGACAGATACACAGTATAGCACCACGACAGATACACAGTATAGCACCACGACAGATACACAGTATAGCACCACCACAGATACACAGTATAGCACCACGACAAATACACAGTATAGCACCACCACAGATACACAGTATAGCACCACCACAGATACACAGTATAGCACCACGACAGATACACAGTATAGCACCACGACAGATACACAGTATAGCACCACCACAGACACACAGTATAGAACCACCACATACAAAGTACAGCACCAGGACAGTGTGTGTAGCACGGGGAGTCTTCTCCACTGAGTCGTGTACAGTCCCTTTAAAAAACAAGCCGCAAGGTTAACGTCCGGGACCTTACTCCAACCCTACTCCATTCTCCCTTACACCAACCCTATTCTATTCTCCCTTACACCAACCCTACACCATTCTCCTCTCCTCCATTTCTACACCATTCTCCTCTCCTCCATTTCTACACCATTCTCCTCTCCTCCATTTCTACACCATTCTCCTCTCCTCCATTTCTACACCATTCTCCTCTCCTCCATTTCTACACCATTCTCCTCTCCTCCATTTCTACACCATTCTCCTCTCCTCCATTTCTACACCATTCTCCTCTCCTCCATTTCTACACCATTCTCCTCTCCTCCATTTCTACACCATTCTCCTCTCCTCCATTTCTACACCATTCTCCTCTCCTCCATTTCTACACCATTCTCCTCTCCTCCATTTCTACACCATTCTCCTCTCCTCCATTTCTACACCATTCTCCTCTCCTCCATTTCTACACCATTCTCCTCTCCTCCATTTCTACACCATTCTCCTCTCCTCCATTTCTACACCATTCTCCTCTCCTCCATTTCTACACCATTCTCCTCTCCTCCATTTCTACACCATTCTCCTCTCCTCCATTTCTACACCATTCTCCTCTCCTCCATTTCTACACCATTCTCCTCTCCTCCATTCCTACACTATTCTCCTCTCCTGACTTATTGTTATCCCTGGTAATTTACACACACGTTACTATGTATGATAATTGTAAGTCACCTAAATCTGTGTAACAGTATTTATGTATAACTGTACCTAAATAAACTTAGTCTCTCCATCATCCTCCCCCTCACCTACACTGCCTCCATCACCCTCCTCACCCACACTGCCTCCATCACCCTCCTTCTCACCCACACTGCCTCCATCACCCTCCTTCTCACCCACACTGCCTCCATCACCCTCCTTCTCACCCACACTGCCTCCATCACCCTCCTTCTCACCCACACTGCCTCCATCACCCTCCTTCTCACCCACACTGCCTCCATCACCCTCCTTCTCACCCACACTGCCTCCATCACCCTCCTTCTCACCCACACTGCCTCCATCACCCTTCCTCTCACCCACACTGCCTCCATCTCCCTTCCTCTCACCCACACTGCCTCCATCACCCTTCCCCTCACCTACACTGCCTCCTCATACACCCACATACAACTGTCTCTTCTTCACTACTATTTTATAGCGTCCATATTCCTCTACTCCCACCTCTTTCCTCTCTTGCCCTCGCTTTGGTGTGATAGAGATAATCTTCAAAAATGCCAATTCTCCTGTGTATGTGATAGGCTTTCCTAAGAGATGACAAGTCCCAAGTGACTAACTCCAGCTCACCTGGAACAAAACCTTGGAAGCTTCCGTAGCTGATGAACCTTCCTGGAATGTTTGATGATATCCCCAGTGCCCTGCTGAAGTTTTCCTAGCTCAGGCTGACAGATTTCAACACCTTGTATGAACCCCATGATGCGTGATGGAATGTGACAGGAAAACAAAGCTTTCGTCCCACTTTTTAACTATCATACAGAACAGGATAGCCGCACACTGCCGATGTATCCAATTTTAACAGCTTCCTCCCTCCTCACGTTCTTCAATGCCTCTTCCCTCATCCTAGTGGTCTCCAGTGACTTCCCTCATCCTAGTGGTCTCCAGTGACTTCCCTCATCCTAGTGGTCTCCAGTGACTTCCCTCATCCTAGTGGTCTCCAGTGACTTCCCTCATCCTAGTGGTCTCCAGTGACTTCCCTCATCCTAGTGGTCTCCAGTGACTTCCCTCATCCTAGTGGTCTCCAGTGACTTCCCTCATCCTAGTGGTCTCCAGTGACTTCCCTCATCCTAGTGGTCTCCAGTGACTTCCCTCATCCTAGTGGTCTCCAGTGACTTCCCTCATCCTAGTGGTCTCCAGTGACTTCCCTCATCCTAGTGGTCTCCAGTGACTTCCCTCATCCTAGTGGTCTCCAGTGACTTCCCTCATCCTAGTGGTCTCCAGTGACTTCCCTCATCCTAGTGGTCTCCAGTGACTTCCCTCATCCTAGTGGTCTCCAGTGACTTCCCTCATCCTAGTGGTCTCCAGTGACTTCCCTCATCCTAGTGGTCTCCAGCGACTTCCCTCATCCTAGTGGCCTCCAGCGACTTCCCTCATCCTAGTGGCCTCCAGCGACTTCCCTCATCCTAGTGGCCTCCAGCGACTTCCCTCATCCTAGTGGCCTCCAGCGACTTCCCTCATCCTAGTGGCCTCCAGCGACTTCCCTCATCCTAGTGGCCTCCAGCGACTTCCCTCATCCTAGTGGCCTTCAGCGACTTCCCTCCTCCTAGTGTACTCCAGTGGCCTCCCTCATCCTAGTGTACTCCAGTTGCCTCCCTCATCCTAGTGTACTCCAATGGCCTCCCTCATCCTAGTGTACTCCAATGGCCTCCCTCATCCTAGTGTACTCCAATGGCCTCCCTCATCCTAGTGTACTCCAATGGCCTCCCTCATCCTAGTGTACTCCAATGGCCTCCTCATCCTAGTGTACTCCAATGGCCTCCCTCATCCTAGTGTACTCCAATGGCCTCCCTCATCCTAGTGTACTCCAATAGCCTCCCTCATCCTAGTGTACTCCAATGGCCTCCCTCATTATGTGTACTCCAATGGCCTCCCTCATCCTAGTGTATTCCAATGACCTCCCTCATCCTAGTGTATGCCAATGGCCTCCCTCATCCTAGTGTATGCCAATGGCCTCCCTCATCCTAGTGTACTCCAATGACTTCCCTCATCCTAGTGTACTCCAATGACTTCCCTCATCCTAGTGTACTCCAATGACTTCCCTCATCCTAGTGTACTCCAATGACTTCCCTCATCCTAGTGTACTCCAATGACTTCCCTCATCCTAGTGTACTCCAATGACTTCCCTCATCCTAGTGTACTCCAATGACTTCCCTCATCCTAGTGTACTCCAATGACTTCCCTCATCCTAGTGTACTCCAATGACTTCCCTCATCCTAGTGTACTCCAATGGCCTCCCTCATCCTAGTGTACTCCAATGGCCTCCCTCATCCTAGTGTACTCCAATGGCCTCCCTCATCCTTGTGTACTCCAATGGCCTCCCTCATCCTAGTGTACTCCAATGGCCTCCCTCATTATGTGTACTCCAATGGCCTCCCTCATTATGTGTACTCCAATGGCCTCCCTCATTATGTGTACTCCAATGGCCTCCCTCATCCTAGTGTATGCCAATGACCTCCCTCATCCTAGTGTATGCCAATGACCTCCCTCATCCTAGTGTATGCCAATGACTTCCCTCATCCTAGTGTACTCCAATGACTTCCCTCATCCTAGTGTACTCCAATGACTTCCCTCATCCTAGTGTACTCCAATGACTTCCCTCATCCTCGCTTCCTCCAATGCCTCCTCCATCTAGCCCACCTCCTCCACTGTTTTTCCCAACCCCTTGACATGGAAGATAATGGAATGACCCTTAACCCAAATGTCAACTCATTTGTGTCAACATGACACAAATTTATTATAAACGAGACGAAAAACAGACTCATAAAGGGAGGGGCTCTCGAAACCGAAGAGTTTCGACCAGAATAACAAGAACACTATTTGCAAGTCATAAAAGTCATTTTAAACATTGGAGAATAACATTAAAGAATTTATTAAACTATTTTCAGAAGTGAAAGGATACAAAGATATAATTTGGTCTATTTTTAAAAAGTTCAAGAGAAAGGCAGAACTATTTTTAACTTTCATCAACAGAGAGAGAGCAAACACAGATCCGTGTTACACTTTCCTCCGCTAACTAATTCAAACTTCGTTAAACTTATCCATTTTTAACTATTTCCAATTAGATTAAAACGAAAAAAGTGGCGCAAATCCCTACTTAATGCGACACCCAACCAAGCAAGGCAGAGACGCCACACCACACCGTTGACACCACAACAGTGACAAGACCACACCACACCGTTGACATCACAACAGTGACAAGACCACACCACACCGTTGACGTCACAACAGTGATAAGACCACACCACACCGTTGACATCGAACGAACGAACGAAGACTCTCAGGTAAGTACCCACGAAGGGTGATAGTAGATTGGATAGTTGAAGAATAGTGGGTGAGAGGAGTTTTAATTAGTTGAAGGGAAAGAGCCAGGGCTAAACCCAGCTGCGTAGCATTGGTTGGCATAATAGTTGTGGTAGTTTGAGGAGTGGTGGTGATCTGCATGTTGAAATCGCTTACTGCACGCACTGGACTTGGTTCGGGAGGCAAGGGCAATTTTGGGCGGCAGCCATAACGTCATTGCTGGTTTGCTATTTGTACTGCTTCTCGTTAATGATTGAGTGGGGTATGTGGGATGTTGCTGGTTAAAAGGACGTCTTTTAAGGTCCACCCCTGCAGAGGGCAGGGAAGAAGTTAGGTGATTGAAAGTATAGTATTAGGTGTAGAGAGGAGGAGGAGCAGGATTATTGATAGATTGAAAAAGGTTAAGATTATTGTCTGGTTGTCTGATGACGTCGTCTAGAAAGGTTGTCCAAGTGTCTTGGTATGTTTCAATACGGTCTATTTGTCTGTCACTGAGTTCTTTCCAGAACACGTTCAGAGCTGCTGTGCCGGTCCTGTTGTGGAGGGACTCGCTGGTGGCGAAGTCGTCCCACTTCGTTCCCAGCACCCACCGCAGTGCACGGTTCTGTACTCGTTGTAGTTTTAGGATGTTTGTTTTAGCAGCAAGAGAGAGGGCAAGAGGTGTGTATGTGATGAGTGGTCTTATGAGAGCCTTGTACAGGTGGAGTTTTGTGTTTGGGTGTGAGTCTCTGAGTTTGAACAGTCTACCAAGGGCATTACTGGCCATAACTCTTTTAGTGTTTATGTGAGTGTGTATTCTCAGTCTGGAGTCCAAGGTAACTCCGAGGACTGTAGTGTTGCGTGTACGTGGAATGGGTGTTCGTGTAGTGGTAGTTCTGAGGTAGACAGGCATTGGTCGGCGGTTTCCTCTTTGAAAGAAATATGTAATTTTGGATTTGTTGGCATTGGTTTTAATACGCCAGAGGAGTTCCCATGCACTAATCCTGTCTACCTCACGTTGTGTTGACATCACAACAGTGACAAGACCATACCACACCGTTGACGTCACAGCAGTGATAAGACCACACCACACCGTTGACACCAGTGACAGAAAGGATCACACCACACCGCTGACACCACAACAGTGACATTGGACGACACCGCAACAGTGAAAGGACACCATTACTGTTGACGCCACAACAGTAACAGAAGACACCATCACACCGTTGACGTCATAACAGTGACAGAAGATACCGTCACACGACCAGGTCAAAAAGAGGCCATCACAAGACCAGGTCAAGACCATCACAAGACCAACACAAGACCAGGTCAACAAGGGATCTCCCGGCACAATATATTTACTCTTCACAACAAGGTAGTGTGCCTGAGGGGTAAATCGGGGTGCATGACGGTGACATTGATCCCTCTGAGTGAGGCCATGGCCTTCTAGTGCATGAATGCCGCATCTCGATACTATATTCGTTTACTGAAGGGACAATTACAGTGTCGGCAGCCATGCATGACTGTCAAGGCTCCTCATAAGAGAGCGCAGTGTCGGAGTTTCCGAACCACCGCTGCAAGATCATGCAATAACACTTGTCCTAGCTTTGACACACACACTCTTTATAAAAAGCTATATTTTTCTCTTAATATTGCGGCCACAAGCGAGGAGGAGCGCATATGTTTGCGTGCTTGTTTGTGAGAGGAGTATGAGGCAGCCCTCACCAGGCACTATACGGATGAGGGCCTAAAGTAAAAGCCCGCAGTGCAGTCAATAGTGGAGGCGATGAAAAGATAAAATGCTGGCGAACAAGAAGGACCCAGCGGAACACACGCGGAGAGAGGCGTGGCCGCCCAGGACCTCCATCCCCTCCCCCAACACCCCGGCTCGCTCTCTGCCCCGCTCTCTCTCTCTCTCTCTCCCTCTCTCACATCGATTTTTTGGATCCAGACAGAAACGAATCGATATCGCTGTCCTACTATTGGACAGAATCTCGTTCATCTGTCCTTGATGTGTCAAGTACTAGGCAGAGCAACAGTATGACCCAGACTCTTAGAAGAGCTAGTGAGGAGAGAGTAGCCATGATAGTGCAAGCACTAGTGCCTGCCAGACAGGGCAGTCCCACGCCCACGCCGCCTCAACACCCTAACTTGACACCAACGCCAAAACCCTATTAAAACATCAATATACGCGAGCATTCACTAGAATGTTAGGCTTCACTAAGACAGGCTTGCAAGTAATAAGTTAGAAAGGAACTATTGTTAGCACCATCAATATGTTAGGCATCACAAGAGAGTCTAGGCAGTATGCTACCGGCATTATAATGACCTCCCAATCCTGACCCTCCCCCAACGTTCATCAACCAAGTTTCCTTTTCAGCGTTCAACTACGGTTCTTTCCCCAGCGTTCACCAACCACTCTTCCTCCAGCGTTCAACTACGGCGCTTTCCCCAGCGTCCATCAGCCACGGCTCCCACAATATTCACCGCCGTAACAAGACTATGTACAACTATCTTCAGGGCCCCTCGAATCTTTCTTGCTGCTTGAGGCGAGGATTCATTGGGCTCCCTCGTTCCCAAGAGGAATCTAGTTTATTGTTGCCAACCGCCTACACGATGGTGTTGTGGGGGTAAAAGACGGCTACAGCAGCAGCAGCACCACCACCACCACCACCACTCACCAGCCAGCGTTCTACTAGACTGAGGGTTCCTCGACACAGGATCGGGAGGGCAGGCATGAGTGGGCCGCCCAGCCGGGGATGTCGGCAGTTTGGTATCAGTTAGGGGGAGGGGGGAGGGAAGGAGAGGAGGATGGAGCAGAATGGAGCAGAAAGGAATCTTGATGACGTCAACTGGTAGGACCACAGTTGCCTTCCTGACGTCAGTGTCACCCGTCATTACCCTACCATCGTTACTCCAAACTTTAAAACAAAAATCTGAAACTTCCTTCCCTACCCTAGGTGATACAATTCTCTTGACCCCTCCCCCACACACACACAAACACACACACTTAGGTCAGTACACTTTCACACACACACACACACACACACACACAGGTCAGTACACTTCCACCCAGTTCGAGTGTCACTTCGATGTTACGCTCCTTTCGACGACAAACACGACTAGGAAGCCGCCAGTCGTTGTGGCATCCTCCACGACACAAGGTGGGCATGAAATACTTTATCAAGGTGCTACGCAGCGACAGCAGTGGATGGCTGTGTACGGGTAGAAACACGGAGAGCACCGGAAGGATCACCGGAACACGGAGTGGCGGCGGCAACACACTATGCGAGGTACACACACACGCAGCAGCAGCGGCGGCGGCGGCCCGGAGCGTACTGAGGGCGGCCGTGTACAGCACTCTGCTCCCCTCGCTATGACTGGGGAGGGGAGGGGAGGGGAAACCCAGAGTCCTCCCAGCTACCGCCCACAACCAACCACAGTCAGCCAGCCGCCCAATCACCCAGTCATCCATCCAGCTAGCTACCAGTCAGCAAATCCTTCAGCCATCTATCAGCCAGTCGGCCCCCGGGCCCGTCATACAATAAGCCCGCTGGCCCGCCTGCCAGCCCGCCAGCCCACCCTTCTGCTAAACCTGCCACCCAGTCACACCGCCCGACCACCCATCCTCCAGTAAGACCACCCGCCTGCCTGCCACACATGCTACCTGTCCATCCACTCTTCGGCAAACCAGCAAACACATCAGGCAGGTCATCCGCCAACCCGCCCGCCAGCCAGCCAGCCCGCCCGTGAACCAGTCAGCCCGCCCGCCCGTGTGCCAGCCAGCCCGCCCGCCCGTGTGCCAGCCAGCCCGCCCGCCCGTGTGCCAGCCAGCCAGCCCGCCCGCCCGTGTGCCAGCCAGCCAGCCCGCCCGCCCGTGTGCCAGCCAACCAGCCCGCCCGTGAACCAGTCAGCCCGCCCGCCCGTGTGCCAGCCAGCCAGCCCGCCCGTGAACCAGTCAGCCCGCCCGCCCGTGTGCCAGCCAGCCAGCCCGCCCTTGAACCAGTCAGCCCGCCCGCCCGTGTGCCAGCCAGCCAGCCCGCCCGTGAACCAGTCAGCCCGCCCGCCCGTGTGCCAGCCAGGCCACCCACTCAGCGAGCCCTCAATTCTTCCAAAACTCCATCCATCCATACTCACAGCCTGAAGACCTGAGACTGAAGATTATTTCGGAGATCATCCCCGCGGCGCTGTCCCAAACCAGGCCTCCTGGTTGTTGACCTGGTCAACCAAACTGTTGGGGCTAGCCGCACACAGTCCAAAGTACGTACCACAGTTCAAGTTAATCAAGAACGGACTTGAGGAAATTACTAAGTTTCCTCTTGAAGATAGCTAGAGGCCTGCTGGTAATTCCCTTTATTCATAAAGGAAGGGTGTTGAAAAGTCTTGGTCCCTTTACGCTTATTAATCTCACTGTACTCACCGCCACCTTGCTGTGATGGATATGTGAGCCAGTGGGACGCCAGCAGCAACACCCTGGTTGACCAGGCAAGCACCAGACAAGCCTGGCCCAGGGCCGGGCTGCCAGAATAGGAAAACACTCGCATCCCATCAAAGATATATCAGAGGTAATTATGTTGATTGTTTACTCAAAGCCAGAGCTTTAATTCAGGCTGCTGCTATTGACAGCTTCCCTGAGGTCATCCTCCACAAAGAGCAGAGCATAAAATTTAATTTTAATGATGGAAGAAACAAGGAGAGAATCCATGCTTACATAGGTACGTTGAGGGAAGTGCTAAAAGTTTGTTATGGCCACAGTGGCAACCAAGAGTTATGACTGCCTCATCTGTGACAAGAATTTAGTCAGTGGAAGTTACAAGAGCATCTCGAGTAGCTGAGTCATTGACAGAATCTGCATATTCGTCTTGCTTCATGGGCAGAGCGCCGCCACTATGGTGCTGCGCCGCCACTATGGTGCTGCTGCTCCACTACCCGACACGCGCTCTCTACATGTTTTTATATGAGCATATGTTAGTGCACATTAAGTAAACTGAGCACTGTGTTTAAGCAAATTACAGTACACAAATATATATATATATATATATATATATATATATATATATATATATATATATATATATATATATATATATATATATATATATATTTTTTCCAACAAGTCGGCCGTCTCCCACCGAGGCAGGGTGACCCAAAAGAAAGAAAATCCCAAAAAGAAAATACTTTCATCATCATTCAACACTTTCACCACACACATACATAATCACTGTCTTTGCAGAGGAGCTCAGATACGACAGCTGAGAATTGTCCCTCCCAGCTGTCACTATCCCAGACCCCTCCTTTAAAGTGCAGGCATTGTACTTCCCATTTCCAGGACTCAAGTCCAACTAAATCAATTAACTGGTTTCCCTGAATCCCTTCACAAAATGTTACACTGCTCACACTCCAACAGATCGTCATGTCCCAAAAACCATTCGTCTCCATTCACTCATATCTAACACGCTCACACATGCTTGCTGGAAGTCCAAGCCCCTCGTCCACAATACCTCCTTTACCCCTTCCCTCCAACCTTTTCTAGGACGACCCCTACCCGCCTTCCTTCCCCTAAAGATTTATACGCTCTCCAAGTCATTCTACTTTGATCCATTCTCTCTAAATGACCAAACCACCTCAACAACCCCTCTTCAGCCCTCTGACAAATACTTTTAGTAACTCCACACCTTCTCCAAATTTCCACATTCCGAATTTTCTGCATAATATTTACACCACACATTGCCCTTAGACATCTCCACTGCCTCCAGCCTCCTCCTCGCTGCAGCATTTGCAACCCATGCTTCACACCCATATAAGAGTGTTGGTACCACTATACTTTCGTACATTACCTTCTTTGCCTCCATGGATAACTTTTTTGTCTCCACAGATACCTCAATGCACCATTCACCTTTTTTCCTTCATCAATTCTATGGTTAACCTCATCCTTCATAAACCCATCCGCTGACACGTCAACTCCCAAATATCTGAAAACATTTACTTCTTCCATAATCCCTCTCTCCAATGTGATATCCAATTTTTCTTTATTTAAAACGTTTGATACCCTCATCACCTTACTCTTATCTATGTTCACTTTTAACTTTCTACCTTTACACACTCCCCCAAACTCGTCCACTAACCTTTGCAACTTTTCTTTAGAATCTCCCATAAGCACAGTATCATCAGCAAAAAGTAACTGTGTCAACTCCCATTTTGCATTTAATTCTCCATAATTTAATCCCACCCCTCTCCCCAACACCCTACCATTTACTTATTTTACAACCCCATCTATAAATATATTAAACAACCAAATAGATAAAACTTGCTATTCTGGCTAAAATAGCAACGATCTTCTTGCCGAATAAGACAAGCGAAAATTTGTGTATGCAATAATTTGGCAAAAATCACTCTGAACCTAACGAAAAAAATATATTTCACTATTTTCGTTTATTATTAAATTATTGTAAACTTATCTAAAATATATTTAGTTGGGTTAGGCTAAATTAAATTGCGCTTGTTATAATAATGTTAGGTAAGTTTTCTAAGGGTCTTTTGGTACAAAATTATTATTTTTTACATTAACATAACTGAAAACAATATATCTTTAAACGTATAAGGGATTTTTTTTAGAAAGGACTTAATAATATTGAATGGGTTCTTGCTAATTGACCTATATATATATATATATATATATATATATATATATATATATATATATATATATATATATATATATATATATATATATATATATACACACACGAGTCAAGATTTAATGATTCTTCATGAAAAAAAAACAATAATTATCGTTCCAGGCCAATCGGATTTTTAAGAAAAATTATTTGAGTGTCTAGATGTATTCTGACGTTCAAGTAGGGATCAAAGCTCTTTAATCTAATTTTAAATAGGCCGAGTCCAAAAAAAAAAAAAATACTTGATACAAGTTAAATTTGGACTTTCATCCCTTAATTAATTTAATATGCTAAGCTTATGAAATTATGTCTTATATTTTTTCCATAACTCATTGTCAAAAAAATCATTTAAATTTTTATTAATGTTGATATTTTAAATTAGGATTTTACTCTTAAAAGTTTAATTTGATAATTAACGTTTTATTGAAACAGACAAAATAAAAACGTGATATTTTTCTATTCAATTATTCTACAGATTGTACAATGTATATTCAACAATTTGTGTAATTTACAATTCACAATTATTCTACAGATTGTACAATGTATATTCAACAATTTGTGTAATTTACAATGTGTGAATGTGTCAAACCATCCTTACATTGATACACCCATGAAGTATACACACTAAGTTGTCAAGAGGAAACTGGATCACTACCTCCTGAAAGTGCCAGATCAGCTGGGTGTGCAGACCTACTGGCAGCACACCGACAGTCTGGTTGATCAACTGAGAAGCACAGTCTAAGGTCGGCTACGAAGAGTACAAAGTTTAAAATTGGTCGCAGGTATACCCATACTGTGCATTGTGGATAATATACAAAGAATTCAAAGAATAAAAAAAATGTACAAGAAGGTGTACAGTTGTAATTCAGAGAGTGGAGGTGCTGGTTGGCCATTTAGAAAGGATGGATCTGAATAGAATGACCAAATCACAGGAGGAAAGGAGGGATAGGTGGGTTGATCCAGGAAGAGTTGGAGGGGAGGACTGTGGGAGGTTTTAGGTAGTAGTGGGATGATGGGCTGTTAGAGAATCTCCAAGGGAACAGTTATGTGAAACCGGTTAGCTGCACTTGAGTACTAGAGGTAGAAAGAATAGTGCCTGAGGTGGGAAGCATAGTGCCTGGACTATGAAACGGAGCTGAGGATGTCCTTGCACTTCTGGCGTCCTCTTTTAGGTCGTCCTACAGCAGGAGAGAAAACTCCCTACAGTAGAGAACAACGAAGTGTAGCTGAAAGAAACCCCAGCTGCAGAGATATGGTAGACCAAGTCAAGCAATTCAACATTAAGGGAAAGACCCAGCTAGATATTCGTGCAACATAAGCTAAATCATATGATAACAATACAAATCACCACCTCTGTTTCATCGATACAATTCAACACTGAAGGTATCAACACGTGACAGTATATTTACAGTGTTAGTAGTAAGGGACGTTGTCGTCCACGGTTGCAGGACTTGAAGGAAATGTTACAATAGCAAGGAAACATGTAATGGAAAGTAAAGAACGCAGGTGTGCCAACTTGTCGGATAAGCTATTCGAGAAAAATAATGTCTAGGGGGATGTTGATGGGGTTGGGAGGGGGGTTCGCAGAAATGCGATTTAAGACAGTGGACGAGTACAGGGACCAGGAGCGCCTGCAAGGAACCACTGCACTCACTACACTGCAGGACGGAGGCGTAAAAGTCGTCGTGCTGAAGATATAGATGTCGTCACTTAAGAACGCTATCACCACTTTCAGCCGTCGCCGACACACATTTACCGGTGTTAACAGGTCTGAGGTGAGGCCAGACCGAGGCGCCCAGGACCAGTATGGGGAGGAAGATGACGGAGAACGGCGGGTGACACCAACAATACCAGAATGACTATTATTCACAGATTACATTTCCGGGAAGTGTGTAGAGCGTGGCAGCGTCTCGGCCTCCACCAACACAGCCTCCTAAACTTCCTGCCACACCACCAAACACTCCCAACTCACAATCAACACTGCAAAACAAACCATTTCAGAGTGAAATACTGCTACGAGTTTTGGCTTTAATCCCCTATTCATTCCACACTGAAAACGACTAACGGAAGCATAGCTTTACTCCTGTAGCTACAAACACTGAAGCTCTCCCTCTGTAGCTACAAACACTGAAGCTCTCCCTCTGTAGCTATGAACACTGAAGCTCTCCCTCTGTAGCTACAAACACTGAAGCTCTCCCTCTGTAGCTACAAACACTGAACTCCCTCTGTAGCTATGAACACTGAAGCTCTCCCTCTGTAGCTACAAACACTGAAGCTCTCCCTCTGTAGCTACAAACACTGAAGCTCTCCCTCTGTAGCTACAAACACTGAAGCTCTCCCTCTGTAGCTACAAACACTGAAGCTCCCTCTGTAGCTACAAACACTGAAGCTCTCCCTCTGTAGCTACAAACACTGAAGCTCTCCCTCTGTAGCTACAAACACTGAAGCTCTACCTCTGTAGCTACAAACACTGAAGCTCTCCCTCTGTAGCTACAAACACTGAAGCTCTCCCTCTGTAGCTACAAACACTGAAGCTCTCCCTCTGTAGCTACAAACACTGAAGCTCTCCCTCTGTAGCTACAAACACTGAAGCTCTCCCTCTGTAGCTACAAACACTGAAGCTCTCCCTCTGTAGCTACGAACACTGAGGACATGACATTACGTGTAGATACAATTACTTAGGACGGTACACCACCAATTTAGCTGTGCTCTTGCGGCTACAAATACATTAGAGGACACCACTAGCATAGCTCTGCTCAACTAAAACCTCTGCCCCTGGCACACCAGTCCCTGACGAGCCCCTCCATACCCAGCAGCTGCCCGGCATCGATCACGACACGGGCAAGGTAAGCCTACTTGATTATAACATCACCCTCTTTACCCGGAAGGAACCTTAGGAACCCTCCCACTTGCTATGGCTGGCTGGTTGGCTTTCTGTCTGTCTGACTGGCGTTCTCTCTCTCTCTCTCTCTCTCTCTCTCTCTCTCTCTCTCTCTCTCTCTCTCTCTCTCTCTCTCTGAGCATACCTCATACAAGCCAGAGTAATTAATTACCTTTAGAGCCCTGAACGAGGAATATCTAAAACTATTCATCATAATAATTAAGACTAATCCTCGAGCATTCAACACCAGTGTGAAGCCCACACCAAACAAAGCACAAAGCTAGACAACCCACAGAAAAGTTAGCCACCAGACTGATACCAGAAAAAAAAACGGGAAAAAAGCGTGAATGAATATAAGACATACTGGAGACCATGGACAAGGAAGGACTAGGAGGAACTAGAACGAGCGGCACTAGATCATGGGAAATGGAGGAGACATATATATATATAAACTCAACACCCAAATGAGCTAGTATATAGCAACTTGACAAAACAAAAACTGTTTTGCATCATGAAGATAATACCGAAGTAGAGCGAAGTAGGAAATAACGAGTTAGTTGGATATCATTTAGTGTTTGTGCAAGCAACACGGGTGGTGTTGCAGGCTGTCACCGGCAATTCCAACAAAATATAATCCAACTTTAAGAGGACGACACAAAAAAATCGAAGTCTGGCAATTCATCACGCTGGAAAAAAAAAAATTATATTATGACCAATATTTTTTTATATTTTAAATAAAGTTTGAGCTGTTTAAGCTATATTATTATAATTGATATTATTATTAGTATTACTATCTGATGAATTTTCAACTGGAGAAAACTTGCCGACTCAATTATTAACTATCTAGAGAACGTCAGAAGTGATAATAATATATGGTATATTATGAATGTACTCTTTTTTATTAAAAGGTAAAAAATGGAACATGAGTATAGAGATGATGGGCCACGTTAATGGTTGTTCCCAAACACTGCCTCAACAAACACTACCTCATTTATCTAAGGTCGGGTTTCTTCCTTTGTTCTTTGGTATACATTGACACAGGGTCCGAAGGGATCAGTCCCTGCACACACTATCTGCCTCTGTAATTCTTTGGCTGCCACCCACAGGATGGGTATGGGGGTGACTTCCACACAGGTTGGGTATGGGGGTGACTTCCACACAGGTTGGGTATGGGAGTGACTACTACCCACAGGACGGGGTGTGCACCATCATGGCTGGGGTGTGCACCACCACCATGGCTGGGGTGTGCACCACCACCATGGCTGGGGTGTGCACCACCACCATGGCTGGGGTGTGCACCACCACCATGGCTGGGGTGTGCACCACCACCATGGCTGGGGTGTGCACCACCACCATGACTGGGGTGTGCACCACCACCATGGCTGGGGTGTGCACCACCACCATGGCTGGGGTGTGCACCACACAATGGCTGGGGTGTGCACCACCACCATGGCTGGGGTGTGCACCACCACCATGGCTGGGGGTGCACCACCACCATGGCTGGGGTGTGCACCACGACCATGGCTGGGGTGTGCACCACGACCATGGCTGGGGTGTGCACCACCACCATGGCTGGGGTGTGCACCACCACCATGGATGGGGTGTGCACCACCTGATGGGGTGGCACCACCACCATGGCTGGTGTGCACCACCACCATGGCTGGTGTGACACCATGGTGCTGTGCACCACCACCATGGCTGGGGTGTGCACCACCACCATGGCTGGGGTGGCACCACCACGTGGCACCACCACCATGGCTGGGGTGTGCACCACCACCATGGCTGGGGTGTGCACCACCACCATGGCTGGGGTGTGCACCACCACCATGGCTGGGGTGTGCACCACCACCATGGCTGGGGTGTGCACCACCACCATGGCTGGGGTGTGCACCACCACCATGGCTGGGGTGTGCACCACCACCATGGCTGGGGTGTGCACCACCACCATGGCTGGGTGTGCACCACCACCATGGCTGGGGTGTGCACCACCACCATGGCTGGGGTGGCACCACCACCATGGCTGGGGTGTGCACCACCACCATGGCTGGGGTGTGCACCACCACCATGGCTGGGGTGTGCACCACCACCATGGCTGGGGTGTGCACCACCACCATGGCTGGGGTGTGCACCACCACCATGGCTGGGGTGTGCACCACCACACATGGTGGTGCACCACCATGGCTGGGGTGTGCACCACCACCATGGCTGGGGTGTGACCACCATGGCTGTACCACCATGGCTGGGGTGTGCACCACCACCATGGCTGGGGTGTGCACCACCACCATGGCTGGGGTGTGCACCACCACCATGGCTGGGGTGTGCACCACCACCATGGCTGGGTGTGCCCACCATGGCTGGGGTGTGCACCACCACCATGGCTGGGGTGTGCACCACCATGGCTGGGGTGTGCACCACCACCATGGCTGGGGTGTGCACCACCACCATGGCTGGGGTGTGCCACCACCACCATGGCTGGGTGTGCACCACCACCATGGCTGGGGTGTGCACCACCACCATGGCTGGGGTGTGCACCACCACCATGGCTGGGGTGTGCACCACCACCATGGCTGGGTGTGCACCACCACCATGGCTGGGTGTGCACCACCACCATGGCTGGGGTGTGCACCACCACCATGGCTGGGGTGTGCACCACCACCATGGCTGGGTGTGCACCACCACCATGGCTGGGGTGTGCACCACCACCATGGCTGGGGTCTGCACCACCACCATGGCTGGGGTGTGCACCACCACCATGGCTGGGGTGTGCACCACCACCATGGCTGGGGTGTGCACCACCACCATGGCTGGGGTGTGCACCACCACCATGGCTGGGGTGTGCACCACCATGGCTGGGGTGTGCCAATGGCTGGGGTGTGCACCACCATGGCTGGGGTGTGCACCACCATGGCTGGGGTGTGCACCACCATGGCTGGGGTGTGCACCACCATGGCTGGGGTGTGCCAATGGCTGGGGTGTGCACCACCACCATGGCTGGTGTGTGCACCACCACCATGGCTGAGGTGTGCACCACCACCATGGCTGAGGTGTGCACCACCATGAGGAATTCCTCCGCTTGGTCGCTGTCGGAGCGGCATTTGCTGGAGTTCCGTTCACGGCCGGTGTACTCGACTACCCCATCCCCCCCGCAACCCTCACCCCCCGCAACCCTCACACCCGCAACCACCACTCCCGCAACCACCACCCCCGCAACCACCACTCCCGCAACCACCACCCCCGCAACCACCACCCCCGCAACCACCACCCCGCAACCACCACCCCACAACCCTCACCCCCGCAACCACCACCCCGCAACCACCCGCAACCACCACTCCTGCAACCACCACCCCGCAACCACCACCCCAAGCAACCCCCGCAACTCTCACCCCCGCAACCACCACCACCCGCAACCACCACCACCCGCAACCACCACCCCCGCAACCACCACCCCCGCAACCACCACCCCAAGCAACCCCCGCAACTCTCACCCCCGCAACCACCACCACCCGCAACCACCACCCCCGCAGCCACAACCAGGAATAATATATCAGGTAATGTGGTGTACAGTGTACACCAACACTGTGTAACATGTACTACCAACACCGTGTTGAACAACTTTTAAACACGACTTAAAACACAGCTTCCGAACTTCAAATATACTTAAAACTAGTAAACCACATATCAAGGGCAAACATTTATACATAACATACACAAATATACACGAACATAATCACATCTACGCTACACAGACACACACACACACACACAGGAGGACCAGGAGCTATGAATCGACCTCTTCAACCACAAATTGGCGAGTATGGGTGAGTAGGTACACACACACACACACACACACACACACACACACACACACACACACACCATAACTAGTCATCACAAATTGAGTTTAAAATTTCGATTAGTATTCACTTACATACACACGCATGACGCTGCTCAATTTCGTCAAAACACAAAACTCTTTTAGCTAAAAAAAAAAATCGTAGCAATTTTTCAGAACGATTTTTTTTTTCTTAAAAAAGATAGCGGAATGTTGGAGGGCAGCGAGGTACATGATAAAACTAAGCATGATGAAGCCAGACTGACACTCGAATGATATAAATGACGAACACATGAGAATAACGAACGACAGAATAATTACCGACTGACTGGCGAGTAACGGATGAAGGAACAACGAAGAGTCGGTAACCGAATTATGGAACGGAGAATAAAAAGAGAGATAACGAATAATATTATATATATATATATATATATATATATATATATATATATATATATATATATATATATACACACACACACGGAAGAAATCACAATAAAATACCACAGTGAAAATAGGAAATAAAACCTGAGGGCTTTCATGTGTTTGCACACATCTTACACACACACACACACACACATTCCTCTGAAGATATATAAGCACATGAAAGCACTCAGGTTTTTATTTCCTATTTTCACTACGGTATTTCTTCATATACACACATGTATATATGTATGTATCCTCTGGCAGACACGTTCTTCAATATTTGCTACAAAGCCATGACATTATATGAACTCGTTAAATCATCCAGCCACGCGAGATTAAAAATCTTTTAACGAAATTAACCCAGGGATTTTCTAGGACATCTCCCCCAATGACCAGGTGGAGACTAGTCTGCGTGTACCAGACACGTGGTGCAGGTATGCCAGGTGCGTCTCTGGGTTATCCCACCACTGGGATAAGTGTGTTTACAGTGTAAAATTAAATCCTTGATTTACATTTTTTTAACATGTATACAGGGATAGCGTTAAACCTGCCGAATTAGCAAGTTAAAATTTATACATTTACCGAGTTCATATGTTTTTATATACTTTTTTTTTCAACTTAAAACAATATTTCCTCCGAAAATTTTAAAAGCCGCTGAGTAGCATTGTGCTTCTTGGTCAAGTGAACTTTATTGACGGTAGTAAAGTATTTAAAACACACACACACACACACACCCACCCCCACACACACACCCACCCCCACACACACACACACACACCCACACACACCACCCACCCACACCACACCCACACACCCACACCCACACACCCACACCCACCCACCCACACACACCCACCCACACACACCCACCCACACACACCCACACCCACCCACCCACACACACCACCCACACCCCACACCCACACCCACAACCCACACCCACACACTCACACACACCCACCCACACACACCCACCCACACCCACCCACACACCCACCCACACCCACCCACCCACACACACCCACCCACCCACACACACACACACACACACACACCCACACACATTGGGAGAACTTAGAACCACATGGGGACCAAGAAACATGGAGGGCTAAAATGATGGAGGTGGTACTGGAAAATCTCATGTACCAACATGTAAGGGACAATACCAGAGAGAGAGGGAGGACGAACCAGCGAGACTGGACCTAGTATTCACCCTGAGTAGCGCAGACATTGAGGACATCACACATGAAAGCCACCTTGGGGCCAGTGATCATATGGTTCTAAGATTCGACTACATAGTAGAGTTACAAGTGGAGGGGGAAGCAGGAAGGGCTGCACAAATGAAGCCAAACTACAAGAAAGGTGACTACGTGGGCATGAAGAACTTCCTGCACGGAGTTCAGTGGGACAGAGAGCTGGCAGGGAAGTCGGTAAACGAGATGATGGAATATATGACAACAATTTGCACGGAAGCTGAGGGGAGGTTTATACCCAAGGGTAACAGGAAAAGCGAAAAAGCCAGGATGAGCCCATGGTTCACCCAAAGGTGCAGGGAAGCCAAAACCAAGTGTGCCAGGGAATGGAAGAAGTATAGAAGGCAAAGGACCCAGGAGAATAAGGAGAGCAGTCGTAGAGCCAGAAATGAATATGCACAGGTAAGAAGGGAAGCCAAAAGAATACGAAAATGACATAGCAGCGAAAGCAAAATCTGACCCAAAGCTGTTGTACAGCCACATCAGGAGGAGAACAACAGTCAAGGACCAGGTGATCAGGCTGAGGAAGGAAGGAGGGGAGGTCACAAGAAATGACCACGAAGTGTGTGAGGAGCTCAACATGAGATTCAAAGAGGTGTTCACAGAGGAAATAGAAGGGCCTCCAGAAAGGAGGAGAGGTAGGGTACACCATCAGGTGCTGGACACGATACACACAACTGAGGAGGAAGTGAAGAGGCTACTAAGCGAGCTAGATACCTCAAAGGCGATGGGGCCGGACAACATTTCTCCATGGGTCCCGAGAGAGGGAGCAGAGGAGCTATGAGTACCCCTAACAACAATCTTCAACACGTCTATCGAAATAGGGCAACTACCAGAGGTATGGAAGACAGCAAATGTAGTTCCAATTTTTAAAAAAGGAGACAGAAACGTAGCATTAAACTACAGACCAGTGTCACTGACATGTATAGTATGCAAGGTCATGGAGAAGATTATCAGGAGAAGAGTGGTGGAGCACCTAGAAAGGAATGAGCTTATCAACGACGGCCAACACGGTTTCAGGGACGGGAAATCCTGTGTCACAAACCTACTGGAGTTCTATGACAGGGTGACAGCAGTAAGACAAGAGAGAGAGGGGTGGGTAGATTGCATATTCTTGGACTGTAAGAAGGCGTTTGACACAGTCCCACACAAGAGATTAGTGCAGAAGCTGGAGGACCAGGCAGGGATAACAGGGAAGGCACTACAATGGATCAGGGAATACCTGTCAGGAAGACAGCAGCGAGTCATGGTCCGTGGCGAGGTGTCAGAGTGGGCGCCGGTGACGAGTGGGGTTCCACAGGGGTCAGTCCTAGGACCGGTGCTGTTTCTGGTGTTTGTGAACGACATGACGGAAGGAATAGACTCCGAAGTGTCCCTGTTTGCAGATGATGTGAAGTTGATGAGAATTCAATCGGAAGAGGACCAGGCAGAACTACAAAGGGATCTGGACAGGCTGCAAGCCTGATCCAGCAATTGGCTCCTGGAGTTCAACCCAACCAAGTGCAAAGTCATGAAGATTGGGGAAGGACAAAGAAGACCGCAGACGGAGTACAGTCTAGGGGGCCAGAGACTATAAACCTCAATCAAGGAAAAAGATCTTGGGGTGAGTATAACACCAGGTACATCTCCTGAGGCGCACATCAACCAAATAACTGCTGCAGCATACGGGCGCCTAGCAAACCTAAGAACAGCATTCCGACATCTTAATAAAGAATCGTTCAGGACCCTGTACACTGTGTACGTTAGGCCCATACTGGAGTATGCAGCACCAGTTTGGAACCCACATTTATCCAAGCACGTAAAGAAGCTAGAGAAAGTGCAAAGGTTTGCAACAAGACTAGTCCCGGAGCTAAGGGGTATGTCCTACGAGGAGAGGTTAAGGGAAATCGACCTGACGACACTGGAGGACAGGAGAGATAGGGGGGACATGATAACGACATATAAAATACTGAGAGGAATTGACAAGGTTGACAGAGACAGAATGTTCCAAAGATGGGACACAGCAACAAGGGAACACAGTTGGAAGTTGAAGACTCAGATGAATCACAGGGATGTTAGGAAGTATTTCTTCAGTCACCGAGTAGTCGGGAAGTGGAATAGCTTGGGAAGCGATGTAGTGGAGGCAGGTTCCATACACAGCTTTAAGAAGAGGTATGATAAAGCTCATGGCGCAGGGAGAGTGACCCAGTAGCGGCCAGTGAAGAGGCGGGGCCAGGAGCTATGTCTCGACCCCTGCAACCACAACTAGGTGAGTACAACTAGGTGAGTACACCCACCCACCCCCACACACACACACACACCCACCCACACACACACACACACACACACACACACACACACACACACACACCCACCCACCCACACACCCACCCACCCACACACACACACACACACACACACAAACACACCCACACAAACGCACCCACACAAACGCACCCACACAAACGCACCCCGATGGCATGGTGGCTAGCGCTCTTGCTTCACGCACAGATGGCCCGGGTTCAATTCCTGGCGAGGCCGAAACATTTCGAAGTGTTTCGTTACACACACACATATATACAACAGGCCTAGTGTCTAATCGACATGTGCCTAGGACAAAATGGTAACTAACACACACACACACACACACACAACCACACCCCCCCCACACCCACACACAGATCAAGAAGGTAGAGGCCAAATATCCAAAGACGCTGAGCCGAGGCAAGGAACACTGGAAGAGTGGAGCACGTCAAGAGAATTTAGCAGAGCCAGAGTTGCACTTGTCCGCTCACCTGATACCTGCTCACCAAAACGCTCTGAAACCCACCAAAATTCTTCATCCCTCCAGCGAGTCTCAACTGGCATTATTATTTTGCCAGAATTATATTGCGGAGGAAGTGAACGAGGGTAAAGAATTTAGGATGAAAGAAAGAGGCACAGAGAAAATGGTGAGTGAAAACGAAGGGGAAAGGGGAAGAATCAGAAAGAAGGGGAAGTGAGAAAGAAGTGCTGAGGGAAAGGCGATATAAAGAGGGAGCGATAAAGGAATGAGACAAAAGGGGGAGAGAGAGGGAATGACAGAAAGGGGAGACTGATAAGATATATAACAAAAAAGGCACAATACCGTGACTGGAACAATACACACACAACCCGCACATATAAAAGAGAGGAGCTTACGACGACGTTTCGGCCCGACTTGGACCATTTACAAAGTCACACTAACACACAGAGACAGAGGAAGGGTATTTATAGGCAGGCAGACAGGGGAGGGTACAAGAGAGTGGGGAAATGTAGGAGTAGTGGTAGTAGTAGAATGACTAAATTAATACATAGCATTAGAAATCTTCCTTACGAAGAAAGATTGAAGACCCTTAAATTACATTCACTTGTAAGACGTAGAATGAGGGGAGACATGATCGAGGTATACAAGTGGAAAATGGGTATTAACAAAGGGGATATAAATAAGGTCTTGAGGGTATCTCTCCAAGAGAGAACCCGCAATAATGGATTCAAGTTAGATAAGTTTAGATTTAGAAAGGATATAGGAAAGTATTGGTTTGGAAATAGGGTAGTTGATGAGTGGAACAGTCTGCCTAGTAGGGTTATTGAAGCAAGGACCTTGGGTAGTTTTAAATTTAGGTTGGATAAATTCATGAGTGAAAGGGGTTGGATTTGAGTGGAAATTGCACATGAGTAAATAAAATTATCAAAGCTTATTTCTTGGGTAGCATTGAAAATTAGGTTGAACAAATATTCTGTTAGTGGGATGGAATGTGAAGGACCTGCCTAGAATGGGCCAACAGGCCTGCTGCAGTGTTCCTCCTTTCTTATGTTCTTATGTTCTAGTAGTGGTAGTAGTAAAGGTACTTTCTTCTCTCCTAAACCCTCTACTCCTGAGAACTCTCCAGTCCTCTGCCTTCCCTACATCTCTGGTCTCTCTAATCTCAGCAACTCTCTCCGTTCCTTAGACATCAAACTTACCTTTCGCCAAACTAACACTCTTCGCACTAATCTAGTTCATACCTCCCCTACCTCCACAGATTCTCCTGGTGTCTACTCTATTTCTTGCTCCTCCTGTCCTCTTCAGTACTTCGGAGAAACTGGCCGATCTCTTTCTGACAGACTCAGGGAGCACAAAAATAGTGTTAGGCTTGCCGACACTAATAATGCTCTTTTCTGTCATGTCAGAGATCACAGTCATCCCATTGATTGGTCTTCTGCTAAAACTGTCTACCCTACGTCTAACTTTCATAGTCGCCGCCTGGTTGAATCCTCCCTTATACACAACTTTCCCTGTATGAATCTTAGCCCTGGCTTTGTCTCTGTTGATGCTTTCCTCTCTCATTACATTGTTAAATGCTCTAAACTTCAGAACACCCGTGACTTAACCTGATTTCTTCCCTGTCTTATCTTCCCCTTCTCCTTTTTTCTCTTTGGGTTTTCCTTTCTTTCTGTTCTTTCTTTTGCCTTGTATTTTCCTTCATTTTTCGCTTTTCTTCCCTCTCGTACCCCCCTTGCGGGTCGCTAGCCTCATAGCAGTGCTCCTTCCCATATGACTGTCTACTCTACTACCTTTACTACTACCTTTACTACTACCACTACTACCACTACTCCTACATTTCCCCACTCTCTTGTACCCTCCCCTGTCTGCCTGCCTATAAATACCCTTCCTCTGTCTCTGTGTGTTAGTGTGATAAGATATGTTTACATACAACAAATGTATATTATTGTTTTGTTTAAGAGAAGCGCTAAACTCGTAGGGGAGTCATACAATGCCTGGGGGAATAGGAGACATTCTGGTTCGATCTAAGGCAGGGGAAGACAGGATCAACTCCTTGGATCAAGAGCCCCTCACCGACATCTGGGACCCCTCCTTTGACAGGAAAACTGCTGGCAGTACAAAGATATTTGTACTCTATTTACACGTTTCGCCCACAGTTGTAAGTCATCAATGACAAGAAAATACTCGTATATGAGCAAAACGTTATCTAAATACAGTCTTGTCCCAATAGATTCTGTTACTATTATTGTCGGCATAGTACTGCCTTTCAGACCAAGAAGGCTACCACCATGGATAAATGGAACACTTAAAGACAGCTCTATAGCTCTATTGCCATGGATAAACGGTACACCCGAAGGCAGCTCTTCTACCATGGATAAACGGTACAGTTGAAGGCAGCAGCCAGCGTGTGGTATAAAGCCTCAGTAGCGACAAATATAATAAGGAGTCTACCTACCTACTTACCTTGAGTCAGTCTTAGCACCCACACTGTTTCTCGTACCTAAGGAGGTTAATAATCTAACTTGCTGGGTGCAAAATCAATTCCTCTATGTGAAAAGTCTTAGTCGATGGACAACTACCAACTAACACGGTTAACGGCACGGAGAACAATTTCAGTGTGACTGACAGTTTGCTGAGGCCGCCAGACAAGTAGTTAATAAGAATTCAACCACAGTGAATGCCAAGAATTGACAATGGGCACCGAGGAAATCAGACCAGAGACTAAGGAAAATATCTGGTTGACATTAAGCCAAACCTGTTCCACAAGATGCATTCAAATTAATTATTATTATTTTCATGCGGAGCGTTAAACCCATATGGGTCATTCGGTGAAAGGTATGTTGGAGGTTCGATCCTCCCTCCGCTAACTGTGAAGAGTTGCTTTATTATTCGCTACACATTTATCCATTCGAAGTGCCTTCGAAAATGTTCGTGGCGTATGCACGACCATTACCATCATATTCGTGAAGACGTACTAAACCCGGAGGGTCATGCACGACCAATAAACATTCAAGTTTTATGTTGCAAAAATCAAAGCAAACTCCCCACACAATATATGCGAGACATTGTATTCAGCGGCCGAAGCTGAGAATCTCAGAGTTGTGGCTGCAAGAGCAACAAGACACATAGAATGTTAGTAAGGAACCTAGACACTCTGGAGAGTAACAAGGATGAATTATGAAAAATACTCTGATATGGACAAGGTAGGGAAAGGGCCAACTGTTCGATGTGGGAGGAACAAGAACGAGAGAACGCCCAGCAAGTTGACCACCGCAAAATTAATTATTATTATTCTTATTATTCCCGTGAAGTACATACTAAACTTTTGGGTCACTCAGCAAATACAAAGTCCAAACACCGAGACAAAACACTAGGAACTACTTCTACAGTGTAATTGTTTGCATTACTTGCTAATACCTGGTGTAAGTCACGAGTTAATCTACAAATAAAGAACTAAATAAGGTATTTGATATAACAAATTCTCCTGCGTCATTTTAAAGAAAATTACCCAAGAATAATTAGAAAAATCGTTAAGAAGATTTAAGGCAATTTTAAGAGTGGAAAAGTCAGAGCTAGGATTAATAATTAAATGTTTATAACACAAGAATCGAGGATACAGAGTAAACATGACACCACTGTACTGGAAGAATTCATATTAAAAAAACAAAAACAAATGCTAAATCTGTCTAAAGACGAAATGAAGAGGAAAAACTTCCAATAACCAATAAACACATGCCTAAGAATTTTTTATTCCATAAGAAATCACACTGAGAAGCTGACTTTTTCATGTATAGGCTATGGTTTCCTATTACAATATTATATATCAAATATTTTGGTAAAACTCACTCAATTATGTTGTGTTGTGATAGCCCCTAAACTTATTCTTATCTGTAAGCCTCGATAACCTCTATCAGAGAATCAACATGTGGTCGCAGCATCGGGTCGGATACCATAGTTCCACTGATCCAGTTATCAAAGACGGTGGGTAAAATAATGCTGTGTTATTATCTCAGTATATTATAGAGGAAAGCCAAGCTGTAAGCATCTGATGTAGGTGTACCTGGCTTGGCGTCCAGTACTTCAGGTGCCATCCAACGGTACTTCTATTTGTTTTACCGATTTCTGGGTAAGAGAAAAAGTTTACAGTTCATCGGTAACGCCAAGCCAAAATCAATTAATGTTAATTTGATTCCTACTCTAGTTTTACAGATGCAAATATTGTTAATCTTGATATCGTTATGCACGATATCCCTGGTTAAAATTCCCTGAACAGCACGGGCAGACTGACTCATTATCTCCACAAGAGTGTCTAGAGTGAGGGTCTTCTTGCTGATGTAACTGAGTAACGTTTATCCACAATACTTGGTGACAAGTAAGGGACTTTTGATTCTAATACCAACAAGTTTTTGAACTCCTGGAATATCTTGCACAGCAGCCAAGTAAGTCACCTCCTTGTAAAGTGCTTAATATCGGTCTGAGGCTTTAAATTTCTTCACAACTAAATCTTTGTCTGGGGCCATCACTCTCCAGCACTGGCCGAAAGCACCTTACCCAAGCTGAGTGACCTGTGAGTCTGTGGTGTCAAGCTGCTTCCTACTTAACTTCAGGATATCTGCCTCGTTGCACACCATTTTTAACTTGGTGACACACTCGGTATCCCAAAGTGGGCCAACAGTCACACCTTTCCTACTCTTCCATGCCATTTTCTCATTGTTGCTCATTTGGCGCTCACATTCTCTGCCGCTCTATCTGGCAGAGCTAGGACCACCAATTTTTATCATTTTCCTAACACTCGCTTTACATTCTGTGTTCCCACCATCATCATCACATGCGCTACGCTTCCTTGATACCCCTCCTTCCACTGTAACTATTTACTATTGCCGATTCATATTTACACAAATTGTGGTTCAGAAATAACTAACAGTAGAATTCTACGGTAACGGGATCTCTGATATAACTTTGGATATTAGATTGGAAAAAAATAGTTAGGTTGAAATGTTAGTAGAGTGGTGGTAGTGTATTATCCACCACTGTTGTTAATAAAAGTGGGTGGTGGTGGTGGCTGTGGCGGTAGTGGTATTGTGGTGGTGGTGGTGTTAGTATTGTAGTGGTGGTGATGGTTGTGGTAGTATTGTAGTGATGGTTGTGGTAGTATTGTAGTGGTGGTGGTGATGGTTGTGGTAGTATTGTAGTGGTGGTGGTGATGGTTGTGGTAGTATTGTAGTGGTGGTGGTGATGGTTGTGGTAGTATTGTAGTGGTGGTGGTGATGGTTGTGGTAGTATTGTAGTGGTGGTGGTGATGGTTGTGGTAGTATTGTAGTGGTGGTGGTGATGGTTGTGGTAGTATTGTAGTGGTGGTGGTGATGGTTGTGGTAGTATTGTAGTGGTGGTGGTGATGGTTGTGGTAGTATTGTAGTGGTGGTGGTGATGGTTGTGGTAGTATTGTAGTGGTGGTGGTGATGGTTGTGGTAGTATTGTAGTGGTGGTGGTGATGGCTGTGGTAGTATTGTAGTGGTGGTGGTGATGGTTGTGGTAGTATTGTAGTGGTGGTGGTGATGGTTGTGGTAGTATTGTAGTGGTGGTGGTGATGGTTGTGGTAGTATTGTAGTGGTGGTGGTGATGGTTGTGGTAGTATTGTAGTGGTGGTGGTGATGGTTGTGGTAGTATTGTAGTGGTGGTGGTGATGGTTGTGGTAGTATTGTAGTGGTGGTGGTGATGGTTGTGGTAGTATTGTAGTGGTGGTGGTGATGGTTGTGGTAGTATTGTAGTGGTGGTGGTGGTGATGGTTGTGGTAGTATTGTAGTGGTGGTGGTGATGGTTGTGGTAGTATTGTAGTGGTGGTGGTGATGGTTGTGGTAGTATTGTAGTGGTGGTGGTGATGGTTGTGGTAGTATTGTAGTGGTGGTGGTGATGGTTGTGGTAGTATTGTAGTGGTGGTGATGGTTGTGGTAGTATTGTAGTGGTGGTGATGGTTGTGGTAGTATTGTAGTGGTGGTGGTGATGGTTGTATTGTAGTGGTGGTGGTTGTGGTAGTATTGTAGTGGTGGTGGTGATGGTTGTATTGTAGTGGTGGTGGTGATGGTAGTATTGTAGTGGTGGTGATGGTTGTGGTAGTATTATAGTGGTGATGGTTGTGGTAGTATTGTAGTGGTGATGGTTGTGGTAGTATTGTAGTGGTGGTGATGCTTGTGGTAGTATTGTAGTGGTGGTGATGCTTGTGGTAGTATTGTAGTGGTGGTGATGGTTGTGGTAGTATTGTAATTGTGGTGATGGTCGTGTAGTATTACAACCTCAGGTTCAATGGCCTGTTAACCTGAGTGTAAAAGGGAGCTTGGAGCAAAGAAACACAGTAGAAGATGCTTTGAAATTGAATTTCCTTCACCAATCAGTTATGAATATATAAGACTTTTGTCTTTTCCTTCACCAATTAAATAGAAAAGGGCTTTATATATATGTACACTATATACAGAAATAGTAGTATTAGTGCACGCCATGGTTGTCTAGGCTAAACAGCAGCCAAAAGACAGACAACCTTCCACAACCAGCTCAATGCAGGAATTCCAATGACAAACTGCGAGTGGTATCCACGTCACCTTTGTCATTGTTAAACTCGCATTGTAATTGGCTGAACCGAGTCGTTGATTTGATGATGGGGTCCCATCACCAAACCCTTAACGATGGTTCGCTGGCTGGAGGGGAGCCTATGTGGGTGTGTTTAACATGCTCCGAATAAAGATTATGTACTCTTTGCATGCAACATGTAGTAGTAGTATTGTATTGTAGTGGAGGTAGTATAGTAGTAGTAGTACAGTGGTTGTAGTAGCATAGTAGTGGTGGTAGTAGTAATAGTGGTAGTAGTATAGCAGTGGTGGAAGTAGTATAGTAGTGGAGGAGGAGCTGAAGGAGGAGCAGGAGGAGGACTAGCAGCAACAGCTAGTAGTAGTAGTAATTACTAGTGGTAGAAGTGTAGAAGTTGTAGTAGTAGTAGTGGTGGTGGTAGTAGAAAAAGAATTAGTAATAGTAGTATAGTGACAGAATATAAGAACAAGAGAAGAGCACAACACTGCTGCTCCACGAGGCTACGACAAAACTCCCGCCGGACAAAACTCACCAAGGAAGAAGACAGGAAAGGCAAAGAAAAAAAAAACAGAAGGCAGGTGAAGAGAAGAGGGAAAAGCATTTGACACATAATGTGAAAGGCAGCAATCTACAAAAACAAATCTACTACTACTATCACACTACCTTCTTCACCCGCTCCTCCTCCTCCCGTCTCGTCTTCTCATTCACTTGTAATCTGACAATGGTCCAGGACGGAACGAAACGTTATCACAAGTTTCCCTTCCTAAGTGTAGGTTATTTATGTATATCCCCCTTACCCTTCGTTACTCTCCCTTCCTCCCTCGCCCTCACACTGTACACCGGAAGCGTGCGCTGTCTTCTCCGGCCGGATAACCAAAAACGCCAATTTCTATTTTATACGGAGCCACTGGGCCGAGGCTCCACAACGACGTCAATTTAACAAGGAAATTCAATCTACATATAAAAAGCTACAGCTGACGTACACACTTGTGACCAAGTGGGACGTTAAAACAGTATCGACCAGAAAGATTTTGAAGGGGGAAAAAATTTAGAGATTGTATAGAGTGATAAGAAAGAACAATCCCAGAAACCTAAGTTATCTGGAAATAATTTCGGAGCTCACTGCTACTGTGGCCTGGTCGACCAGGCTGTTGGTGGCAGCTGCAAGTAGACCAATATATGCACCACAACACCGGAAACTGACTTGGAGGACCGCATCAGGTTCCCTTTTGATGACAGTCAGAGGTTTGTTGATAATTCCCATTATGCACGAAGGAAGTATATGTAAGAGTCTTGGTGCCCTTACACTTGCTAAGTTCTCTGTTAGTGCCCTCATTGCCTCCTTGCTTTTAACTGGAGTAATTTCAGGGTGTATTCGGATGTAGATTTCACGGTGTAGACTAGAATTTTCAAGGTGTACATTTTGTATTTTTCTCGCCTACGTTCCAAGGAGTACAGTTAAAAGTGGTTTCAAACTCTCCCAGTAGTTGAGATGGTTGAATCTATGTGAGCAGTGAAGGTTCTATGTACGTTTTTCAGTTCTGAAATTTCTACTTTGAATATGTCGTTAGTACGTAGTAATATTCAGCCTAGAGGGAACCAGTGACGTGAAGAGAACCATCAGTGGCTCAGCTCTCTTGCTTTGAATGTTCTAGTTATCCAGCCAATCATTTTCCTTGCCGTTGCGATAATAACAATGATATGAGCCTTGAATGTGAGATCTTATGACATTGTCACTCCCAAGTCTCTCACACTGAACTTCCACTCTATGAAATGATTTGAGTTCTTGTATTCCGTTTTTAATTCTCAATTTCCCATAGCAAAGTAACTGAAATTTGTCTTCGTTGAACATTATATTGTTGTTAGTAGCCCACTGGAAGGCTTCGTTATATCAGCTGCAACGTTTGGCGTGTCCTCGACATACGCCACTCATTGATTCTAGTATCATCAGCTTATTAATGTGGCAACTCCCGATTTCTCAATCCTCTTACTTTCTGGGTTCTATTTCTTAAGAACTTAAATATCCATCCGTCGAATTTTCCAATTATACCTTCTGCAAGCATCTTGTGCTATCACAACATGGTCGCATATGTATTATGCACGGACTTGGATACTGCCAAATCAGTGTACAATACATATGCATTTTGCTTATCTTTCAAATGTGTTCAAAACAATGTTGCAATGATCCAATAACTGCGAAATACAGGAGCGACCCGTCTCTAAGCTCAAGCTGCCGTGGGTCGTACATGTGCTATGATTCCTTGTGACTGGCAATCTTACTTCTTAAGAATCTTTCAAAGATTTTGATGCGTGTGAGCCTAGCGGTATCGGTCTAGTTTTCTGCAACTTCCATTAAGGCCCAATGCCAAATATTCAAGTCCGAAAACCCAAGGCCAAAGATCTAATCCCGAAGACTCAAACCCAAAGATTCAATCTCAGACCGAATTCCAGAGAGATTTATAGTCCCTACTTGTTTAAGCTAATGGGTGACGCTGCGAGCTGCTATTTTGGTGAAGGCGCTTGGAGGGAAAACCAGGCACAGGGAGGGGAAACCAGGCACAGGGAGGGAAAACCAGGCACAGGGAGGGGAAACCAGGCACAGGGAGGGGAAACCAGGCACAGGGAGGAAACCAGGCACAGGGAGGGGAAACCAGGCACAGGGAGGGGAAACCAGGCACAGGGAGGGAAACCAGGCACAGGGAGGAAAGCCAGGCACAGGGAGGGGAAACCAGGCACAGGGAGGGAAAGCCAGCACATGGAGGGAAACCAGGCACAGGGAGGGAAAGCCAGGCACAGGGAGGGAAAGCCAGGCATAGGGAGGGAAAGTCAGGCACAGGGAGGGAAAGTCAGGCACAGGGAGGGAAAGTCAGGCACAGGGAGGGAAAGTCAGGCACAGGGAGGGAAAGTCAGGCAGAGGGAGGGGAAGTCAGGCACAGGGAGGGAAAGTCAGGCACAGGGAGGGATAGTCAGGCACAGGGAGGGGAAGGAGAGGAACAGAAGCAGGGAAAGGGAAAGAATGAAAAGGATCAAAGGAGCAAAAGGCAGGTGTTGTAAGGAAAGAGTGAAGAAAGGGGTGCGTGGGAGATGAGATAAAGAGAAAGGAGAGAGAGAGACTGGCCCTTCCAAGCATGCCACGGCAACCAGAATTTCCAGCAGATGGACAACCAGCAGTATACAGCACTGAGCAGCGTCCTCCAGTGACACACTATTTCTTAATTATGTCATTCACTTATATACATTTTATACACGACTTAAAACATGAACTAACAAAACGATAAATAAATATATGTACAGAATATCACACACACACACACACTATATACATTATATATATATATATATATATATATATATATATATATATATATATATATATATATATATAAATAATATTGTGCCGAATAGGTAAAACTAGCGATTTTAGCTTAAATAGCAACGCTCTTCTTGCTGAATAAGGCAAGCGAAAATTTGTTTATGCAATAATTTCGCGAAAATCATTCTGAATCTAACGAAAAAAAATTATTTAATTTTGTTTGTTTATTAAATTATCGTAAACTTAGATAAAATATATTTAGCTGGATTAGGCTAAATTAAATTGCGCTTGTTATAATAAGGTTAGGTAAGTTTTTAAGTTTCTTTTGGTACAAAATTATTAATTTTTACATTAACATAAATGAAAAAATATATCTTTAACGTATAAGTTTAATTTTAGAAAGGACATAATTTAAATTGAGTTCTTGCTAACTGACCAGTTTTACCTATTCGGCAAGACATATTATATATATATATATATATATATATATATATATATATATATATATATATATATAATTAATCATTAAGACCTGCAAGAATGCGGTCCGTTGCAAAGCTCTAAAGAAAATGCGGATCATTAACGGGAGTGAAGGCAGTGTGCTGGCCACGATTAACTGTGGTTTAGTTGGTGGGGAAGGTGACGGAGCAACTGGGGGAGGTAGTGGGGGTGGTCTTGGTGGGGGTGGGTACTGGTGGGGGTGGGTACTGGTGGGGTGGTGGTAGTGGTTGGGGAGGCGTAAATGATAGATGTGCCCATACCATCTCATACAAAAAGATTGGGGTAGTAGTAGGGGAGAGGGACGAAGGAGTGATGGTGCCAGTGATAGTGCCAGAGTGATGGTACCAGAATGATGGTACCAGAGTGATGGTGCCAGAGTGATGGTGCCAGAATGATGGTGTCAGAGTGATGGTGCCAGACTTATGGTACCAGAGTGATGGTGCAAGAGTAATGGTGCCAGAGTAATATTGTTGCTGAGCTTGGCTTGGCATGCCAGTACATCCACTGCATGGCTTACCTGGGCCAAGTACAAAACACCGCCATACACAGCCGCCAGCGAGGCATCACATGTTAAATGCTGAAGGCAGCATACTGAAACATGTTGGTGATAATTGACATGTCACTAATATTGTGGTTGCTAGGTCATTACTAAATATTCAGTGATGGTTTAATATTTTGCCTTCATTTTTCTGGCACATGGCACTGGGCTGCTTGACGCCATCTAACTCATTCTGGCTAAGAGTCGTTCCCTTGAACGAATCTACCTGGACTTCCTACTCATTTCTGCAACATTGAAAGGTCCTGAAGATGTGTTGAATGGAACATGAAAGGCCTAGGGTTATCATTCAACTCCTGTGGTTTTGTGTGTTTATGTACTATAATATATAAAATATATATATATATATATATATATATATATATATATATATATATATATATATATATATATGTCGTGCCGATTAGGTAAAACTTGCGATTTTGGCTTAAATAGCAACGTTCACCTTGCCATATAAGACAAGTGAAAATTTGTGTATGCAATAATTTCGCCAAAATCATTCTGAACATAACGAAAAAAATATATTTCATTGAGTTTGTTTATTCTTAAATTAATGTTAACGTATCTAAAATATATTTAGTTGGGTTAGGCTAAATTAAATTGCGCTTGTTGTAATAAGGTTAGGTAGGTTTTCAAAGTTTCTCTTGGTACAAAATTATAAATTCTTACATTAACATAAATGAAAAAAATATATCTTTAAACGTATAAGAGAAAATTTTAGAAAGGACTTAATTTTAGATGAGTTCTTGCTAATTGACCAGTTTTACCTAATCGGCACGACATATATATATATATATATATATTATACACAGAGTAGCCATGAGCTGCGAGTCAACCCCTGGACCCACATATAAGTGAGCAAAATCGATCAGCGCACACGCGAAAGGTCGCGAATTTGATTACAGTGGAAGACAAAAGGTATGGGCAAGTTTCTCTACACCTACCCCCTCATGTTCACCTGGGCATTAAATATGTACTTTTGTGTTTAATCATTCGTTGTAGGTAGCACCCTCAGGAAAATTGTTCAGTAATAATAATACCAACAACAATAGAGGTAACACCAGGAGCAAGGCTTAACGCTCGTATGTTACGTAGTAAACAAATGCTCAAGTAACTGTCGTGCCGAATAGGTAAAACTGGTCAATTAGCAAGAACTCGTTTAAAATAAAATTTCTTTCTAAAATTTTCTTATACGTTTAAATATATAATTTTTTTCATTTATGTTAATGTAAAAATTGATAATTTTGTACCAAAAGAGCCTAAGAAAACTTACCTAACCTTATTATAACAAGCGCAATTTAATTTAGTCTAACTAAATATATTTTAGATAAGTTTACAATAATTTAATAATAAACAAACACAATGAAATATATATTTTTTCGTTAGGTTCTGAATGATGTTTTGCGATATTATTGCACTTACAAATTTTCGCTTGCCTTATTCGGTAAGAAGAGCGTTGCTATTTAAGCCAAAATCGCAAGTTTTAACCATTCGGAACGACATTATATATATATATATATATATATATATATATATAAATATACACACACAGGAGCCAGGAACTGTGATTCGATCCCTGGAACCACATACAGGTGAGTACACAGGCAAAATCGATCAGCGCACACGCGAAAGGTCGCGAATTTGATTACAGTGCAAGGCAAGTCTCTACACCTACTGTCTCATGTTCACCCGGGAATATGTACTTTTATGTTTAGTCACTCGTAGGTAACACCCTCCGGAACACTGCTTAACAATAATAATAATAATAATAATAATAATGGAGAACACCAGGAGGATGGTTTCACACTCGTATGTTACGTAGTAAACAGATGCTCATATAACCATGCATAAACCGGTATTAACATTATAAATAAAACAAAAATTCATTTCACACCATCAACGTTGTAGACTGACTCTTCAACTTTCATAGGTTTTTCTTTTCCTCGAGGGATTTACAATGGTTACAATATTTACAATGGTTACAATATTTACAATGGTTACAATATTTACAATGGTTACAATATTTACAATGGTATAAAAACCTTGGCGAGCTCTGAATCTAAAGTTTCGTCTCATTACGTTTTAAATTCTCTTTTATTGGTATGGGGGGATTTAAAATTCCGTCCTTTTGTCCTTGGGATTTACAGTTCTCGGTCACTCAGGCCAAAATATATATATAACTTTAAAGATAAAGTTTTGTCTGACGTGGTCATGTTCACGGTCCAGGACCCGCATGTGGTCTGAGTCATGGTGTGTGTGTGTACTCACCTAATTGTGGTTACAGGGGTCGAGTTGAAGCTCCTGGCCCCGCCTCTTCGCTGGTCGCGAGAGAGAGAATAATGCTAATAGTTGATGTCAGATGTTCAGGAATTGTGGAGGTGACGACAGGTGATGCACTGGAAGCGGACTCAAGAGGACCACTTAGACCCTAAATAAATTTAATTAGTAGGCCTAGAAAGTGTCAAGCAGAGTTAGTGACAAATAACACAATACTTGAGCAGAACTTTCAATTACAAGAACTCAGGGACTTGTACGTCACTGATTTAATTAACAACTACGAACTAACAACCCCATCAACTCTGCGAGCGTTGTTTTCTATCGTCAATACTACCGTCAACCACGAAGATATCTGAGCTAGCACCACCAGCAGCGCTAATACCAACAGTGCTAGCACCACCAACAGTGCTAGCACCAATAGTGCTAGCACCACCAGCAGTGCTAGCACCACCAATAATGCTAGCACCACTAACAGTGCTAGCACCACCAACAATGCTAGTACCACCAGCAGTGCTAACACCAGCAGTGATAACACCAATAGTGCTAGCACCAGCAGCAACATCGTAACTACAACCACGCATGTCACACCGACATTCCTTCAAGAAATATCCCAATCAGCCAATATCTTGTACCACCTACAATACACATTCTTCGTATTCTTTCCTCGCTATCTTCATCTATATCACTAGGTCTTTCTCTTAGGCTTCTCGTTTCCCTTCCTCCTCCTCTCACTCTTGGTGGTATTTTAATCGTCAAGAAACAAGACTTGTGTTTCCTGACGCGAGTCGTAGTCATACGAGGTCCCACTAACTGGAACTTTTAGTCACGAGAACAAGACTTTCAGCTGGCTTCCAGGCCTATCCAGACAAAACATTATGATCACATGTTATGTGGGATTCCTCCTCTTGCCACTCCTCTTCTTCCTCTCCTTATTCTTACTCCTCCTCCTCCTCCTCCTCAGAACAACTCCCAAATACTTCACAAGATAAACCACGCACCGATTTAAGTGAAACTCATTACGCTCTAATTGTGGTCTAGTAATTAATATGGGGGATGGTAAGACTTGTGACAAAGCAAGTAATTATGTGTTGAAGTGGCAGAGAACACACACACACACACACACACACACACACACACACACACAGATTAAGAGGTTAAGGGAAATCGACCAGACGACACTGGAGGACAGGAGAGATAGAGGGGATATGATAACGACATATAAAATACTGAGAGGAATTGACAAGGTTGACAGAGACAGAATGTTCCAGAGATGGGACACAACAACAAGGGGACACAGTTGGAAGTTGAAGACTCAGATGAATCACAGGGATGTTAGGAAGTATTTCTTCAGTCACAGAGTGGTCAGGAAGTGGAATAGTTTGGGAAGTGATGTAGTGGAGACAGGACCCATATATAGCTTTAAGGAAAGGTATGATAAAGCTTATGGAGCAGGAAGAGTGACCCAGTAGCGGCCAGTGAAGAGGGGGGCCAGGAGCTGTGAATCGACCCCTGCAACCACAACTAGGCGAGTACACACACACTGCGGGAAGGCTAAGAAAGCAAAAGGAAAGCCGGGCAAAAATAAAATATAAAATAAAAGGTAAGACGAGGATAGAGCAAATATGGGAAGGAATGAGAGAGGAAGGAAGTGGGTGAAATGGCAAGGAAAATAATGTTGAAGCAAGAAAAGGAATGAGAGGACATAACAAGAAAAGAGCATCCACGGAAAGACAAGGCATTGGAAGAAATGAGAAGACAAAGAAAAAAAAAGATTAACAAGGAAAATTAAGAGAATTAAAGACAAGAAATGAGAAGGCACATTAAGTTAAGGCAAGTGAAATAAAGGAAATAGTACGAAATACTAATAAACAAAGCTGAAAATAATTAAGGTAATCTGCGGTTATGTGGCTGACATCTTGACCGCAGGAGCCGCCGCAGGTGCCGCCGCAGGAGCCGTCGCAAGTGCCAGGGAAAGTAGTACACAATGAACATATTTTGTAAGCAGCATTGCACAATACAAGGACGGGTATATACCTGGTATTTTATGTAGCTAACATATTATTGTAACCAATGTAACACTACTGTAACAACCAATGTAACACTACTGTAACAACCAATGTAACACTACTGTAACAACCAATGTAACACTACTGTAACAACCAATGTAACACTACTGTACCAACCAATGTAACACTACTGTACCAACCAGTGTAACACTACTGTACCAACCAATGTAACACTACTGTGCCAACCAATGTAACACTACTGTACCAACCAGTGTAACACTACTGTACCAACCAATGTAACACTACTGTGCCAACCAATGTAACACTACTGTACCAACCAGTGTAACACTACTGTACCAACCAATGTAACATTACTGTACCAACCAATGTAACACTACTGTAACAACCAGTGTAACACTACTGTAACAACCAGTGTAACACTACTGTAACAACCAGTGTAACACTACTGTAATAACCAGTGTAACACTACTGTAATAACCAGTGTAACACTACTGTAACAACCAGTGTAACACTACTGTTACAACCAATTTAACACTACTGTAACAACCAGTGTAACACTACTGTTACAACCAATTTAACACCACTGTTACAACCAATTTAACACTACTGTTACAACCAATTTAATTAGCACTACTGTAACAGCAATAACACTACCTCATGTAACATATTGTAACCAATATAATTCTCCCTCATGTAACATATTACTGTAACAAAAAATCTTGACAGTATCAACATATTTGTCACTGTATAGCTAACACGGCTTTTGTGTACTGCAGTACTATTATTCAACAGTACATTTACACAGGTACTGTACTAACGCATAGCCAGGCAGGTCAAGTGAGGTACCAGCAGAGGTCATGCAGCACCAGGAAAACAAGAGGTACCAAGTTTAATCCAAGGAAGGGGATACCTGAAAGATGTTCATTTGAAGATGTTTTTACATGAAGGTCTGAGACCAGACCAGCTCCAACTCCTTGGATCAAGAATCCTCCCCCCCCGAAAGGTCTTGCACTAAATCAGGTTTACTTTACGTACAAAAGTGTACACCAACCATTTTGGCGATGCCTGTGACCCGCCCGGAGGTTACACTTTTTGGAATGACCGACTGGTCGACTAGGCTGTTGCCTCTAGCGGCCTGCAAGCCTTATCCCTCACAATCTTACTGATCAAGCATTTCTAGCAAGTAGTGGTCCAGCTACTTCTTGAAAACTTGTTGCAGTAGTCGTACACCACTAATGAATTAAAGAAAGATAGAAGGTGGGCAGATCAACAGTGATTGAGCGATTAATTCTGAAACACTGAATGATGATGAGTCTGGAGAGCTGGAATGGTTGATGTGTCTACTGGAACAGTGAAACACGAGGATAGTGCTGGAATGGTTGATGTGTCTACTGGAACAGTGAAAGACGAGGATAGTGCTGGAATGGTTGATGTGTCTACTGGAACAGTGAAACACGAGGATAGTGCTGGAATGGGTGATGTGTGTTCACTGTGTATACAAGAAACAGTCAATGGCTGACAAAAGAGCATGTGTGGTTCCTTCGTATAAAGATAAAAAGAAACTGATTATGAATCATGGGGAAAAAGGCGTGTTCTGAGTATACAACATACAGTGCTAGATACGGCATTATGCCGCCCTCCCCCACACACGTACCAAAACACAGGGAGCTGTGACTCGACCCCTGCAACCACAACTAGGTGAGGTGAGTACATATCATGAAAGAATATAATATATATATCTTTGCACACTGAGGTTTTAATACTTGGTGCTGCGTCCTTTACGCTTAATCATGTCCCTCAGCCGTGTAGGAAGACTCTCACAAATTCTTGAGGGTTTGAGGAGGTATATTATTCCATGCCTCATGTAGAGCAGCCTCCAGCCGCGGTATGAAACTGATATCCTTGCCAAGTAAACTTCGTTTCACTATTGACCAGAGTTTCTCAATAGGGTTTAGGTCTGGGGAATTGTCTGGCCAGTCATTAAAGAACCTCACTTCACAATCCTTAAGCCACTGAACTACAGATTTGGTGGTATGACACGGTGCACCGTCCTGCATGAAAACCGTAGCCCCACACTTATCAAACGCCTCAGGTAAATTGTCACACAATAACTCCAAGTAATTATACTGGTTCATATACTGTTTTTTTGGGAAGCACAATGAGTTCACCAACACTCTGAGCACTGAAACACTCCCAAACCATGAACGAATCTGGGTGTTTGGTGGTCCCACAGGTGTAGCGTGGGTCTAGCGGGTCACTACCTCTGGGCCAGTACAGGACCCCACGGTTACAGGTTACAGTGAAGGTTGCTTCATCACTCCAAAGTACTTCAGACCACTGTTGAAGAGTCCAGTGAAGATATTTCTTTGCATAATCCAGCCTACGTTTCTTCTGTGGCTTGGAGAGGATCGGTTTCTTAACCTGGTGGTGACTACTGTAGCCCAGTTCTGATACACGTCTGTTAACAGTTCTTACAGACACCTCTGAGAGAAGATGTGGGTTCTTTTCTTTTAATTCTCTAGCAGTTATCTTAGGTGTATTCTCTAACTGCTTCTTTAACACAGTTAATGTACGAACAGATTTCTTCGAGGGGCCAGTCCGAGGTTTGGCAGACGGTAACTCGACAGAGCCACCAGCCTTGAAACGCTGCACCCAGTTCCTCATTGAACGCTCACACACACACACCAACATTCTCCACTATTTCTTTCGTCTGGTGCCCAGCTTTGTGAAGCCCTATGATTTGAGCTATAGTTTCAGGTGTTAAGACTTCCTTTTACCCATAATCAAACATGTATAGCCCCAAAACCAAAGGAAACAACGGACAAAAGATGGTGTGGATGAGAGACAAAAGTGCAACACTTCCTCTCACCACGGCAGCCACGTGACCACTGAGTCACTGTGGAGTGTGGCGGCAAGCCCTAACGTCATACTAACTGCTGCTACCCGGCATAATGCACTGACGAAAAAGACCCCCCTGTATGGTAGGCCTTTGATTTTCGTCACGGCATTATGCCGGCATTATGTATGATAGAACTGTAACAAAGGTCTGAAAAAAATGCGACTGAAAAAGAAAAAAATGGATTTAAAAAAGTATATGAAGAAAATATTAGGTAAAAGAGCTATTAATAAGAAAATCATTAAAAAAAAAACAAGAAAAAAAAGGTAGGTTATTGATATGGTTTGTAAAAAGAATGGAGAGAAAGATGGGTTGACTAAAGCCTGTAGTAGGGTGGAAGAAAATGTATGCAAGGAACCTCCGAGGAAAGGTAGGGGAGAGGAGAAGACTAGGATATGAAGGCTGTGTTCAGAGGTAGGCAGCTGGTCCAGTGGCTCACGCACTGGCCTGGAGTTTTACGTTTCACTTGCCATGGGTTCTAACCCCACCCGTACCCTTGTTTGAACAAGGTGTGTGTGTGAGCCTTACTGAGAGCGGTGGAACATCTTGTGTTATTGGAGTACAAGCGTTGTAGTGATATATGAGCAACAGTAATATCAATAAAGGGGTTTTAGGGGGAGGGACCAGGGGTGATTAAATAAACATACCTTCATCTCTCAAGTGGAGGGAAACTCTTAGACAACGTTTCGCTCTATCCTGGACCATTATCAAGTCACACCACAAAGAGAAAATAAGGATTAACCCGGAAAACATGTTAGCCGAAGCGGTGAGGAGAGTCAGAAGATGGCACAGGTGAATAAAATTCCAGAAAACAGGTCAAGGGTGGAATTAATTTAAATTTTCCTCCCTTGGCTTGGCTTCTGGGTCTCTCCATATTTTCTTTCTCATATGTTAGATGATGGTGATGATGATGGTCCAGGAGGCACCGAAACAGCCTCTAAATCTCCTCTGTAAAGTATGGATTATCTGTGAATTGTTCCAGTCACAATACTGTGACATTTAGTAGTGGACCACGGGTTAGTCCTGCAAAAAAAAAAAACACCAACAAAAGAGATGAATGGTGACTGTTGTGTCACCGCGCCATGTGTCACCGTATCATGAACCTTTGTGTCACCCAATGTTATGTCACCGTGTCTTACGAGGTTACGAACGTCAATTTTCTAACGCTTCCTGTAAACTTACAAGTACTATTTTTTAAGTTATGTTATGAAGAGCTAGTAAGCACAAGCCTATAAAAAAATAATACATTTAAAAACAAGTTAGCAAGTTCAAAAGACAAATAAACGTGATACGTCTAGCTATGTTAGGCTAAGCAGAACCAAGAAACGTTCACATTTACACGAGCGTTACAGCTATGTGACTGGAGTGGTGTCGTGGTCATGGTGGGAGCGACCCAAGTGTTACACTACGTGATATTGAAAAGTTGCAAAGATATTTAACTTTTAATCGTCGGAATGTAACGGAGGAAGTAATTAAGATTTAAAAAGTCTTCAATGAAAATCTAAAAAGAAAATTAAAATATGTAATAAAAATACATTTACCTGTATTTATGTCCAGATTAATTCATGGCCATTTTCAAGTTTTTCCTTGATATTATTACAACAAATATTATTTCCAATGTGGTTACTATTACAGGTTAAGATATTTAGTTGAATATAAATTAATGATGAGACCATTTTAGTGATCAGTACGATGGAAGAATAACAATTTTACCACTGATACCTTAGATAGTGTTACATAGTTGACCTGATCCCGCAGCCCCACCCTAACTCTCATCTTTCTTGCCTGGTTAACCAGCATGACGACACACCAGTGACACCATGAGGACACACCAGTGACACCATGAGGACACACCAGTGACACCATGAGGACACACTAGTGACACCATGAGGACACACTAGTGACACCATGAGGACACACCAGTGACACCATGAGGACACACCAGTGACACCATGAGGACACACTAGTGACACCATGAGGACACACCAGTGACACCATGAGGACACACCAGTGACACCATGAGGACACACTAGTGACACCATGAGGACACACCAGTGACACCATGAGGACACACCAGTGACACCATGAGGACACACCAGTGACACCATGAGGACACATTAGTGACACCATGAGGACACACCAGTGACACCATGAGGACACACTAGTGATACTATGAGGACACACCAGTGACACCATGAGGACACATTAGTGACACCATGAGGACACACCAGTGACACCATGAGGACACATTAGTGACACCATGAGGACACACCAGTGACACAATGAGGACACACCAGTGACACCATGAGGACACACTAGTGATACTATGAGGACACACCAGTGACACCATGAGGACACATTAGTGACACCATGAGGACACACCAGTGACACCATGAGGACACACCAGTGACACCATGAGGACACATTAGTGACACCATGAGGACACATTAGTGACACCATGAGGACACACCATGGACACCATGAGGACACTAGTGACACCATGAGGAGATACAATTGTCAAGTTGCGCAAATTGAGGTGTATTCGTAGAGACTAGAGAACAAAATTACAGCTAAGCCGAAGTTAGTTTGTGAGCAAGAAAAAAGCTGAATTAGAAGAGCAGGAAAGTTCAACCCAAAGTAGTGCCAAGTTTAACACACACACACACACACCCCGATGGCATGGTGGCTAGCGCTCTTGCTTCACGCACGGAGGGCCCGGGTTCAATTCCCGGCGGGGCCGAAACATTTCGAAGTGTTTCGTTACACACACACACATACAACAGGCCTAGTGTCTAATCGACATGTGCCTAGGACAAAATGGTAACTAACACACACACACACACCTAGTAGCAATCAGTGAAGAGGCGGGGCCAGGAGCTATGAATCGACCCCTGCAACCACAAATAGGTGAGTACACACACACACAAATAGTTTTAAGACGAGGTTTGATAAAGCTCATTCAGCAGGGAGAGGACCTAGTAGCAATCAGTGAAGAGGCGGGGCCAGGAGCTATGATTCGATTCCTGCAACCACAAATAGGTGAGTACACACACACACGATAAAGCTTTCGGGAACCTAGTAGCGACCAGCAAAGAGGTGCCAGGAACTGTGAATCGACCAGTGCAATCACATATAGGAGAGTACACATACACAAGGAAAGTGAGAGTTGTCAGTGTTTGAAGACGTGAAACTAATGAGAGTGTAAGAAGGAGTAGACCAGGAAAGACTACAAATGGAACTTGACAACCTGCATAAGTGGTCTGGCAAGTGGCTGCTAGAATTTAACCCAGCAAATGCAATTATGAAAATCGGCGAAGGGCAAAGACAGAGTACAGGCTCGGGGGACGGCTGCAAAAAACATGAAGGACGACCTCGGGGTGAAAGTCTAGAAAATTTTTGGGTATCTTCCAGGAACCTCAACAAGGAGGCATTCACAACCTTATACTCGCCATATATCAGACCTATCGTGGAGTATACAGCGCCAATATGGAACCCGCATCTCATAAAATATGGAAATATGGAAAAGTGCAAAGATTTGCAACGAAACTAGTCCCACAGCTGAGGGGTAGGTATGAACAGAGGCCAGAGGTGACAATATCACGATATACAAAAAAAAAAAAACGAGAGAAACTGATAGGGTGAACATGGAGTGTTTGAGAGGCGGGTTTCAGGTACACGAGGCCACAGCTGGAAGTTAAAAACACAAGAGAAGTCACTGAAATGTTAGGAAATACTTTTGTAGACTTAGTGGTCAGGAAGTTCTAAGATAGGTATGATAGAAGCCACGTTTGTGTGAAGCCAGTATCAGCCAGCGGAGAGGAGGGGCAGGAGCTGAGACTCGACCCCTACAACCACAATCAGACTAGTATAAATGAGCACACATTCTCACTCACCCACCTACTTCACCCACCGTGTCATGAACCAACCCACTCTCTCTCTCTCTCTCTCTCTCTCTCTCTCTCTCTCTCTCTGGCCCGGTCAAGGGTCACGGTGGCGCAGAGTTTCGTGGAGACGTAAATGACAAAGTTAAATAGTCAGGAGTTTGAAACAATGAAGGTCTCTAATCTTGTATCATTCTGAGGGAATTCTGAAGAGTCCTCTGAGTAATACTACCATTATTACCAGTGATACTACCATTATCACCAGTGCTGCTACCATTATCACCAGTGTTACTACCAGTATCACCTGTGTTACTACCATTATCACCAGTGATGCTACCATTATCACCAGTGTTACTACCATTATCACCAGTGTTACTACCATTATCACCAGTGTTACTACCATTATCACCAGTGTTACTACCATTATCACCAGTGTTACTACCAGTATCACCAGTGTTACTACCAGTATCACCAGTGTTACTACCAGTATCACCAGTGTTACTACCAGTATCACCAGTGTTACTACCAGTATCACCAGTGTTACTACCAGTATCACCAGTGTTACTACCAGTATCACCAGTGTTACTACCAGTATCACCAGTGTTACTACCAGTATCACCAGTGTTACTACCAGTATCACCAGTGTTACTACCAGTATCACCAGTGTTACTACCAGTATCACCAGTGTTACTACCAGTATCACCAGTGTTACTACCAGTATCACCAGTGTTACTACCAGTATCACCTGTGTTACTACAATTATCAACAGTGTTACCATTATCAACAGTGTTACTACCAGTATCACCAGTATTACTACCAGTATCACCAGTGTTACTACCAGTATCACCAGTGTTACTACCAGTATCACCAGTGTTACTACCAGTATCACCAGTGTTACTACCAGTATCACCAGTGTTACTACCAGTATCACCAGTGTTCTACCAGTATCACAGTTAACAGTATCACCAGTGTTACTACCAGTATCACAGTGTTACTACCAGTATCACCAGTGTTACTACCAGTATCACCTGTGTTACTACCAGTATCACCTGTGTTACTACCAGTATCACCTGTTACTACCAGTATCACCTGTGTTACTACCAGTATCACCTGTGTTACTACCAGTATCACCAGTGATGCTACCATTATCACCAGTGTTACTACCAGTATCACCAGTGTTACTAACAGTATCACCAGTGTTACTACCAGTATCAACAGTGTTACTACCAGTATCACCAGTATTACTACCAGTATCACCAGTGTTACTACCAGTATCACCAGTGTTACTACCAGTATCACCAGTGTTACTACCAGTATCACCAGTGTTACTACCATTATCAACAGTGTTACTACCAGTATCACCAGTATTACTACCAGTATCACCAGTGTTACTACCAGTATCACCAGTGTTACTACCAGTATCACCAGTGTTACTACCAGTATCACCAGTGTTACTACCATTATCAACAGTGTTACTACCAGTATCACCAGTATTACTACCATTATCACAGTGTTACTACCATTATCACACGTGTTACTACCAGTATCACCAGTGTTACTACCAGTATCACCAGTGTTACTACCAGTATCACCAGTGTTACTACCAGTATCACCAGTGTTACTACCATTATCAACAGTGTTACTACCATTATCAACAGTGTTACTACCAGTATCACCAGTATTACTACCAGTATCACCAGTGTTACTACCAGTATCACCAGTGTTACTACCAGTATCACCAGTGTTACTATCAGTATCACCAGTGTTACTACCAGTATCACCAGTGTTACTACCAGTATCACCAGTGTTACTACCAGTATCACCAGTGTTACTACCAGTATCACCAGTGTTACTACCAGTATCAACAGTGTTACTACCATTATCACCAGTGTTACTACCAGTATCACCAGTGTTACTACCATTATCACCAGTGTTACTACCATTATCACCAGTGTTACTACCAGTATCAACAGTGTTACTACCATTATCACCAGTGTTACTACCAGTATCACCAGTGTTACTACCATTATCACCAGTGTTACTACCATTATCACCAGTGTTACTACCAGTATCACCAGTGTTACTACCATTATCACCAGTGTTACTACCAGTATCAACAGTGTTACTACCATTATCACCAGTGTTACTACCATTATCACCAGTGTTACTACCAGTATCACCAGTGTTACTACCATTATCACCAGTGTTACTACCAGTATCACCAGTGTTACTACCATTATCACCAGTGCTGCTACCATGACCAGGAGTGCTGGCCGTTGTCAGCCATCAGGGAATAAAATTACGAGAGAGAGGAGACCCAATGAGAGAGGGCCTTAAAAAACATATACCAGACATGTACCGGAGACTTTCATTAAATTTACATGGAAGCGCTAAATCCTTGTGGGTCCTACAGCGCCTGGGAAAGTAGTCAGGTACGATCCAAGAGGAGGAAAAAGAGTCAAATTCTATGGATCAAGAGCCCCCTTCATCAATACACAAGAAAAATAGACACAAATACGGTATAATGCGATCCTTTATTAACAATGTTTCGCCCACACTGTGGGCTTTATCAAGTCACAAACAGATCTACCTGGGTAGGGAGTACATGAGTACATATAGCGAGCCTAGTGACAGGTATATATACTCAGGTACTCTTCTCAGGTAGATCTATATGTGACTTGATAAAGCCTACCACTGTGTGGGAGAAACGTAGTCAGTAAACGATCGCATTACACCACAGTCGTGTCGGTGTTGTATACCAGTGATCAGCAGCACCAAGCAAGCTCCCTGGAGGAGCCTCACCACCACAACTTAAGTTGGTAATTTAAAAATATCGTGGGAGACCAACCGTGACACAGCCGCAGCTCGACCGTGCTGCTGCTGCTCACTCAATCATTAAGACTTTATTAGTGAAGCTTAGAGCGAAGCTTGGTCTTTTAGTGAATCCTGAGCTTTATGTGAAGCTTAAGCATCATCTACCCGCTTCTTAATTGAGTCGTATATTTACAACCCAGGAAATAGTATACGACTTGGAAATTGTCTGTATTTTGCACTGTGGTCAAGGTTAATGGCACCAGTGACACTATCTTACACTGTGGTCAAAATTAATGGCACGTGACACTATCTTGCACTGTGGTCAAATTTAATGGTACCAGGGACACTTGGAAAATCCTAGTGGGACTAGTCCTAAATCTGCACACAGAAATCA
>WNWK01002670.1:162500-199635 GCA_009830355.1 Cherax destructor
TGGGTGGTCTGTGTGAGGCTAGACCACCCAGGGTAGTTGCGGTGGTCTGGTGTGAGGATAGACCACCAGGGTAGTGCGGTGGTCTGGTGTAGGATAGACCACCCAGGGTAGTTGCGGTGGTCTGGTGGAGGTAGACCACCAGGGTAGTTGCGGTGGTCTGGTGTGAGGATAGACCACCCAGGGTAGTTGCGGTGGTCTGGGTGAGGATAGACCACCCAGGGTAGTTGCGGTGGTCTGGTGTGAGGCTAGACCATCCAGGGTAGTGCGGTGGTCTGGTGTGAGGATAGACCACCCAGGGTAGTTGCGGTGGTCTGGTGTGAGGCTAGACCACCCAGGGTAGTTGCGGTGGTCTGGTGTGAGGATAGACCACCCAGGGTAGTTGCGGTGGTCTGGTGTGAGGCTAGACCATCCAGGGTAGTTGCGGTGGTCTGGTGTGAGGATAGACCACCCAGGGTAGTTGCGGTGGTCTGGTGTGAGGATAGACCACCCAGGGTAGTGCGTGGTCTGGTGTGAGGATAGACCATCCAGGGTAGTTGCGGTGGTCTGGTGTGAGGATAGACCACCCAGGGTAGTTGCGGTGGTCTGGTGTGAGGATAGACCACCCAGGGTAGTTGCGGTGGTCTGGTGTGAGGATAGACCAGCCAGGGTAGTTGCGGTGGTCTGGTGTGAGGATAGACCAGCCAGGGTAGTTGCGGTGGTCTGGTGTGAGGATAGACCAGCCAGGGTAGTTGCGGTGGTCTGGTGTGAGGATAGACCAGCCAGGGTAGTTGCGGTGGTCTTATGTGAGGATAGACCAGCCAGGGTAGTTGCGGTGGTCTGGTGTGAGGATAGACCAGCCAGGGTAGTTGCGGTGGTCTTATGTGAGGATAGACCAGCCAGGGTAGTTGCGGTGGTCTGGTGTGAGGATAGACCAGCCTGGGTTGTGGGAATGTGAGTAACAACTTAAAATTGTACGAAAGAAAATGGGTTACAGTGGCTTATGAAACGCAAAGATAATTTCTCCAATAATTACTAAGATAATTAATGAGGAGACACCTCCTTCCTCCCCCCATCCCCCTCAACCACCACTAGTACTCTCCAACACCCCTTTAACCACTGCTACTCTCCCCACCCCTTCAACCACCTCTACTACTCTCCCCACCTATATCACCACTCCCTCCCCTCCCACCTGCAACACCACTCCTCCCTCCCACCTGCACTACACCCCCTCCCACCTGCGTCACCACTCCCCTCCCTCCCTCCTGTCAACAACATTACTTGTATAGTATACTTACATTTATAGCAACATTTATAGGCAAGTATACTATACAAGAAATACTGTTGACACTCCCTCCTGACAGACTTCATCACCTGATGGAGAAAACTCATCGTGTGTGATGGAATATGACAAGGTAACAATGCTTCTTGTTACTCCCACTGTGTTAATATCATACAAAGTAACGTAGCACCACACAGCTGATTCAGTAATAACCCTGTGACGGTTAACCTTTGATATATCTTAAGTGTACTGGAGGTAAATATATTGTGCCCTTGCCCCTTGCTACAGTGGCTGCCAGACAGTGGAGGAGCTGTCTGTTGGACCCCTTGGTCAGCGGAGGAGCCCTGTGATGGACCCCTTGGTCAGTGGAGGAGCCCTGTGATGGACGCCTTGGTCAGTGGAGGAGCCCTGTGATGGACCCCTTGGTCAGTGGAGGAGCCCTGTGATGGACCCCTTGGTCAGTGGAGGAGCCCTGTGATGGACCCCTTGGTCAGTGGAGGAGCCCTGTGATGGACCCCTTGGTCAGTGGAGGAGCCCTGTGATGGACCCCTTGGTCAGTGGAGGAGCCCTGTGATGGAGGAGCCCTGTGATGGGTGGGTATTGAGAACTTTCAAAACAAGGGAAATAATGCCGATGGTGACACTATTCAAATCGCTAGTGCTCCCTCACTTAGAATACTGCTCAGTGCTGACGGCCCCGTTCAGGGCAGGAGAAATAGCAGAGCTGGAACAAATCCAGAGATCGTTTACGGCTCACATTGAGCCATTGAAACATCTAAATTATAGGGAACGCCTTCAAGTCTTGAACATGTACTCATTGGAGCGGAGGAGAGAGAGATACATGATAATATATACATGGAAAGTACTTGAGGGCCTGGTCCCAAATCTGCACACTGCCATAACAACATACTGGAGTGAGAGATATGGGAGAAAGTGTAAAATAAACCCAGTGAGGAGCAGGGGTGCGGTGGGGACAATACGGGAGCACTGTATTAACATCCGGGGTCCCAGACTATTCAACATCTTACCAGAAGATATCCGAAACACGGCTGGAACCAGTGTAGAAGCCTTCAAGAGGAAACTGGACAAATATCTTCACCAGGTGCCAGATCAACCAGGCTGTGACGGATATGTGGGGCAGCGGGCCTCCAGCAGCAACAGCCTGGTTGACCAGGCAAGCACCAGACGAGCCTGGCCCATGGCCGGGCTCAGAGAGTAGATACTCTCGAAACTCTTCAAAGGTATATCAAAGGACCCCTTGGTCAGTGGAGGAGCCCTGTGATGGACCCCTTGGTCAGCGGAGGAGCCCTGTGATGGACCCCTTGGTCAGTGGAGGAGCCCTGTGATGGACCCCTTGGTCAGTGGAGGAGCCCTGTGATGGACCCCTTGGTCAGTGGAGGAGCCCTGTGATGGACCCCTTGGTCAGTGGAGGAGCCCTGTGATGGACCCCTTGGTCAGTGGAGGAGCCCTCTGTTGGACCCCTTGGTCAGCGAGGAGCCCTGTGATGGACCCTTGGTCAGTGGAGGAGCCCTGTGATGGACCCTTGGTCAGTGGAGGAGCCCTGTGATGGACCCCTTGGTCAGTGGAGGAGCCCTGTGATGGACCCCTTGGTCAGTGGAGGAGCCCTCTGATGGACCCCTTGGTCAGTGGAGGAGCCCTGTGATGGACCCCTTGGACAGTGGAGGAGCCCTGTGATGGACCCCTTGGTCAGTGGAGGAGCCCTCTGCTGGACCCCTTGGTCAGATGGAAGCGTAGATAACTGCCGTTACTGGTGAGGTGGGTGAAGTAGCTGTCAGCTTGTGCCAGTCATCAGACAGCGACGCTTCGGTCTCACACTATAAATTTTTTTTTTCGTCTTACCACGTTTTTAGTTTACAATAAAAAATATCTTGTGAAATTTTTGCTGCGCAGGTCTTCAGGTTACTGCTGACCCGAGCTAACACCCGCTGCGCAGGTCTTCAGGTCACTGCTGACCCGCGCTAACACCCGCTGCGCAGGTCTTCAGGTTACTGCTGACCCGCGCTAACACCCGCTGCGCAGGTCTTCAGGTTACTGCTGACCCGCGCTAACACCCGCTGCGCAGGTCTTCAGGTCACTGCTGACCCGCATTAACACCACTGGAGCTTTTGGTCATCAGACCGAGACCTTCGCTGGCTTATCCGTTCACCCCTTTAAAAATTAAGGCTATAATTATAACCGCATTAATTTGTTAATTGATGCACCGATTCTTTTCCGTTTTAAAATGGGAAGAAAACGTAGCTACGGTAACCTAGTGGATGCTTAATTAACCATTTAACTGACTCTTTGTCAGGAGACTTTGGATTGTTTCCTGACGAAAAAAACCTCGACCACCACTGACCCGCAATGGGATCTTAATGAAATATTTGTTGGATCAATAGCAGTCTTTCCACCTGTGTTTACACCTGACCATTAGTTTATGCATCCTCCCTACCACCCCTCCCTTACCTCCAATCCCTTCCCGACTGCCTTCCGCAACGTCGTTCCTAACGCTGCTAATGTATACAATTTTGGCAAATTAAAAAAAAATTACTATCCCGTTTTCTCTTCTATCCATCAGTCCATGTTGCGTGTTTGTTACTCAAACAATTTCTATCAACACAGTCTTGTTTTCTGTTTACATCTTCCCTTTTTCTCTGATTCTATTCCCGCTGATAACGCCTCCATTTTCTCTCTAATTTTCAGTCTAAAATTTCTGTAGCGACTTTTGCTTTGTACGTCGCCATGGTTTTCACCGCTAATAAATGTCTGTTTGCAAAGTCTTCAAAAAACCTGCGTTCATACACTCCTTATTCAACATTCCCTTGCGTAATTGAGGATAATTTGAATATTTCATTATTATCATTTTAACTGTTAAATTTATGTGAAGTGTTAGACCGGTGAAGGTCGTCCAAAACGACCACATGTTGAATAAGGAGTGTATGAACTCAGGTTTTTTGAAGACTTTGCAAACAGGCATTTATCAGCAGTAAAAACTGACAATATACAAGACAAAAGTCGACTGGAAGATTATAATGGTTGAGTCCAGAGTAGCAGGTTCACCTCAGGTGAGTTTACAGCCCCTTACTCGTGTTTTAGGTGAAGCCTCGTCTAGCCTGACTCCTAGGTGAAGCCTCGTCTAGCCTGACTCCTAGGTGAAGCCTCGTCTAGCCTGACACGTTCTCTCAACCTCGCCAAACATGAACAAGCAAAGCTAGTTTAAAAAAAAGATTCTTCCAGAGTGATTCATCCAGTGTGCAAAAAACTGCATTTCACCTTTGTGGTGTGATGGGGAGGGGCCGGCGCTAGGTGGGGAGGGGACGGCGCTAGGTGGGGAGGGGACGGCGCTAGATGGGGAGGGACGGCGCTTGGTGGGGCGGAGAGGAAGAGAAAAGAATGGAGGGGGAAAAATGTAAAAGTGGGGAGTAAAAGGTGAAAATGGAAAGGGAGGAATAGTGGAAACGAAGAGAAACGGTGGTCAAGTGAATGGTGATGACATGGAAAGACGACCAGCATGACGACCTAGAGAGATGACCAGCATGGCGACCTGGAAAGATGACCAGCATGACGACCTGGAAAGATGACCAGCATGACGACCTGGAGAGATGACCAACATGACGACCAGGAGGGAGGGAGAGGCAGTCAGAAAGGAGAGGGAGGAGAGGCAACCAGGAGGGAGGAGAGGCAGCCAGGAGGGAGGGAGAGGCAGTCAGAAAGGAGAGGGAGGAGAGGCAACCAGGAGGGAGGGCCAGGAGAGAGGCAGTCCAGGAGGGAGGAAAGGCAGCCAGGAGGGAGGGAAGGCAGCCAGGAGGGAGGGAAAGGCAGCCAGGAGGGAGGGAAAGGCAGCCAGGAGGGAGAGGGAGGAAAGGCAGCCAGGAGGGAGGGAAGGCAGCCAGGAGGAGAGGAAGGCAGCCAGGAGGAGAGGAGGAGGGCAAGAGGAGGAGGAGGCAGCCAGGAGGAGAGGAGGAGAGCAGCCAGGAGGAGAGGGAGAGAGGCAGCCAGGAGGAGAGGAGGAGAGGCAGCAGGAGGAGAGGGAGAGACAGCCAGGAGGGAGAGGGAGGAGAGGCAGCCAGGAGGGAGAGGGAGGAGAGGCAGCCAGGAGGGAGAGGGAGGAGAGGCAGCCAGGAGGGAGAGGGAGGAGATGCAGCCAGGAGGGAGAGGGAGGAGAGCAGCCAGGAGGGAGAGGGAGGAGAGGCAGCCAGGAGGGAGAGGGAGGAGAGGCAGCCAGGAGGGAGAGGGAGGAGAGGCAGCCAGGAGGGAGAGGGAGGAGAGGCAGCCAGGAGGGAGAGGGAGGAGAGGCAGCCAGGAGGGAGGGAAGGAGAGGCAGCCAGGATGGAGGGGAGAGAGGCAGCCAGGATGGAGGAGGCAGGAGAGGCTGCCAGGAGGAGGAGCAGGAGAGGCAGCCAGGATGGAGGGAGGCAGAGAGGCAGCCAGGATGGAGGGAGGCAGGAGAGGCAGCCAGGATGGAGGGAGGCAGAGAGGCTGCCAGGAGGAGGAGGCAGGAGAGGCAGCCAGGATGGAGGGAGGCAGGAGAGGCAGCCAGGATGGAGGGAGGCAGGAGAGGCAGCCAGGATGGAGGGAGGCAGGAGAGCTGCCAGGATGGAGGGAAGCAGAAGAGGCAGCCAGGATGGAGGGAGGCAGGAGAGGCTGCCAGGATGGAGGGAGGCAGGAGAGGCTGCCAGGATGGAGGAGGCAGGAGAGGCTGCCAGGATGGAGGGAGGCAGGGAGAGGCTGCCAGGACGGAGGGAGGCAGGAGAGGCTGCCAGAATGGAGGGAGGCAGGAGAGGCTGCCAGGATGGAGGGAGGCAGGAGAGGCTGCCAGGACGGAGGGAGGCAGGAGAGGCTGCCAGAATGGAGGGAGGCAGGAGAGGCTGCCAGGATGGAGGGAGGCAGGAGAGGCTGCCAGGAAAGGAGGGGGGCAGGAGAGGCTGCCAGGACGGAGGAGGCAGGAGAGGCTGCCAGAATGGAGGGAGGCAGGAGAGGCTGCCAGGATGGAGGAGGCAGGAGAGGCTGCCAGGATGGAGGGAGGCAGGAGAGGCTGCCAGGACGGAGGGAGGCAGGAGAGGCTGCCAGGAATGGAGGAGGCAGGAGAGGCTGCCAGGATGGAGGGAGGCAGGAGAGGCTGCCAGGATGGAGGGAGGCAGGAGAGGCTGCCAGGATGGAGGGAGGCAGGAGAGGCTGCCAGGATGGAGGGAGGCAGGAGAGGCTGCCAGGATGGAGGGAGGCAGGAGAGGCTGCCAGGATGGAGGAGGCAGGAGAGGCAGCCAGGATGGAGGGAGGCAGGAGAGGCAGCCAGGATGGAGGGAGGCAGGAGAGCAGCCAGGATGGAGGGAGGCAGGAGAGCGCCAGGATGGAGGAGGCAGGAGAGGCAGCCAGGATGGAGGGAGCAGGAGAGCTGCCAGAGGAGGGAGGCAGGAGAGGCAGCCAGGATGGGGGGAGGCAGGAGAGGCAGCCAGGATGGAGGGAGGCAGGAGAGGCAGCCAGGATGGAGAGGCAGGAAGGCAGCCAGGATGGAGGAGGCAGGAGAGGCAGCCAGGATGGAGGGAGGCAGGAGAGGCAGCCAGGATGGAGGAGGCAGGAGAGGCAGCCAGGATGGAGGAGGCAGGAGAGGCAGCCAGGATGGAGGAGGCAGGAGAGGCAGCCAGGATGGAGGAGGCAGGAGAGGCAGCCAGGATGGAGGGAGGCAGGAGAGGCAGCCAGGATGGAGGGAGGCAGGAAGGCAGCCAGGATGGAGGGAGGCAGGAGAGCAGCCAGGATGGAGGAGGCAGGAGAGGCAGCCAGGATGGAGGAGGAGGAGGCAGCCAGGATGGAGGGAGGCAGGAAAGGCAGCCAGGATGGAGGGAGGCAGAAGGCAGCCAGGATGGAGGGAGGCAGGAGAGGCAGCCAGGATGGAGGGAGGCAGGAGAGGCAGCCAGGATGGAGGGAGGCACGAGAGGCAGCCAGGATGGAGGGAGGCAGGAGAGGCAGCCAGGATGGAGGGAGGCAGGAGAGGCAGCCAGGATGGAGGGAGGCAGGAGAGGCAGCCAGGATGGAGGGAGGCAGGAGAGGCAGCAAGCCGTCACGTCGCTTCACTACCCTTGAGTCACGTACGCTGCCAGACGTGATCTTGTTTACAACGCCAGGTCATCCCTCCCCTCCCTCCTTCCCCTCACACCCATCCCTCCTCTCCTCCACCTCTCAAAAACACCCCCTCACCACCATGCCTCACCAACATCCACACCAACTTCTGTTTCATTCTCTGGACACCACGTGTAGAAAACTATTTAGCTTCGTCAGGTTATCCAATGTTAAAAATCTTCAGAATTGATCACCACTCTATGCCTGTACAGTTCCGGGCATTTATTAAAACAAACGTTTCGCTACGAGCGCCTTTATGACAGTCATGGCAAAACGTTTCCTTTAATGAATATACAGAACGGTACACGTGTCCTTTTTCACTGCAATAACCACGTGCCCCGTGCCCTGGTGGCAAAAGCTCTCGCTTCACATAGTGAGGGTCCGGGTTCGATTCCCGGAAAAGGTTGGAAACATTGGGCGTGTTCCCTTTCACCGGTTGTCTATGTTCACCCATCAGTAATAATGGGTACCTGGGTGTTAGTCGACTGGTGTGGGTCGCATCCTGGGACAAAACTGACCTAATTTGCCCGAAATGCTCAGCATAACAAGCGGCTTTCTATATAGTAGTATGTCACTGATGTCAGCTACGACTGTATACCTTGTACATGTACTTGTAGAAATAAAGATATTAAATTATTATTATTGTTATTAAATGTCCTAGAGTCGTACACTGAGGGATCAAGTAGGACTCTATCACCGGCACGGTGAAACAAACGTAGGGCATATTTCCTTACCCCTGCTGACCCTGTTCACCTAGCAGTAAGTAGGTACCTGCGTGTTAATCGACTGTTGTGGGTCGCATCCTGGGAAACAAGATTAACGTAGTAAGTTGCACGAAATGCTCTTCATAACCAGGAATTTTCTATATACATACATGTATTATGTCAGTGATTTCAAGTAGGTCTTTATCAGTTGTAACATATATTTGAAGAAATAAAGATTAATAAATAATAAATTATTATTATTTTGATGACGTAAAATTTGCTTGGCGCAGCACGTTCCATTGTTTACCCCAAACTTGTCCTCCTCTTATTTACATGCGCCATAACTCGGGCTTTTAGACTTTGTTCAGAGTGGTAAGTATGTATATTGAACAGGGCCACTCATCCTCCACCAAACCTCTCATCACCAGTGATGTTCGCACAAATTTGAACGTTTCCTGGTGACATTGAGTCACCTCGCTGCCCCACACACATCCACGACCTTTCATGTTAAATTGCTAATGTAGTTAAATATACGTTTTTATAAGTTTAGGTGATCAATTCTTACCTAACAAAATACTATAACCCAACCTAGCTTAATATAAATAAGTTGTTATTTGCAAGCTTACAGGAAGCGTTAAGAAATTGACGTTGGGATCCTCGTAATAAAATTAACGTAGAAAAATAAGGATAGGTTGCATTGCGGAGGTTAACACATCACCATGAAGACGTTAACACATCACCACGAAGACGTTAACACATCACCACGAAGACAGTTATGCTAGCCCAAACACTTGACACACCAGTGGTGATATTAATACCATCTTTGGTAGTTTCAACATCCAGGTTGACACATCAGTGGTGATACTAACACCATCTTTGGTAGTTCAACATCCAGTTATGACTACGTTTACAATTACAACTTCTAGATCAATATAACAAAAAATCTTCCCACTGTAGCAGGTCACAGCTCTCCTCCCCTCACGCCCTACTAACCACATCTCACCTCCATCATTCAGCTCCTCATTCTCGACCTTCGCAAGATAGCCGACCAGAAAGTTGAGATGAGGGTGTTAACGACCCCTAATACACTGTAGAAAATAAATGAAATGAAGGAGGAAGAGAATAAAAAGAGAAGAGGTGTTTATGACCTGGCTTGCCTGGTCAGAAAAAAAGGGAGAAGAATCAGCAAAGAGATGGGGAAACAGTAAAAATTGAGAGGTTCAAAGTTAAACCAACGTAATGGTTTATATTTTGCTCTCCTCCTTGGTCTGGGACCGCGTCGCGGGGGCGATGACATTGGGTATGTGCTACAGGTTCTAATATTTAAAACTTGAATACAAATACCTTACTCTGTTTTGTATATACATCGACGTGTATTCTGGTGTTTGTCTAAGCCCACCTGACGCCTTTAACAATATACAACTGCATGCGGCTACCCTCATCCATATAACATTTTACAAGGTTAGAGCCAAGTGTTATGTTCACAAATTATATTAAAACAGGGAAATGTTTTTGGATCTGCCAAAGCGACATGAGGCAATGGGAGCAAATCTCATTTATACTAAAAGACAAAAACACCTACAAAAAAAAAATCCTTTTTGGAAGATTTGACAGACTTGTATGACAGCTGGGAAAGTAAAGGGAGTGGGTCAGCTGCAGCTGTCACCCTGGTGCTGTCTTGGAAGAAAAAGCCTGTAAAGATATAGAAATACACGACAGTGCAACAGATGGAGGTAACGGTGCCAGTATTGTAGTAGCAGGAAATGACCAATACATGAAAGATCTATAAATACAAAATAGAAATACTGCAGGAGAGGAAAAAAAGAGATGATGATTCGGGGAGGGTACTGATACACCACCAGAAATAACTGGTGGTGGTACTGATGCTAGTACAGGTACTGGAGATAGTGGGGAGGTGGTCAGGAGAAACTGCAGTAGGGAACCAAGTCACAAGAAATCCTGGCAAACAGAAATCAAAGCTGTGTAAATTCTATGCCTAGGGTGTCTGTAGCCATGGATTATCTGGGAAAACAAGTGGGATGTGCAAATTATGACCATTAAAAAAAATGCCGCGACCACATAACCCAAGGAGTATGCAATTTTCTTCTTGTAAACTATTTCACCCGGAAATGTGTTATTCTTCGATCCATGAAAGAAAATGTTCCAACACATACTGTCAGGCACACCATTTAAAAGGGACAAGAAGGTACAGATCACACAGACCTTGGGAACAAACCAAGGTAGTTATAACCACTCCAGATAGAGATTTTTTTAGTGCCAGGAAGAAAAAAAACTGGCAGGAAATGACAGATCACTACTGGAGTGGAGGCACAGTAGTGGCCTCCACTCCAGAACAACAGATGTTAGTGCCAACAGAGCCCCCTTACGTACCATCAATACGACGACATTTATCTTTGCAAATATACAGGGTCTAAAATCCTCAACAAACAACAAAATGCCTTTCAGCAGCTTTCACAGAGACCCACATAAAGGATCACTTTGACAACAAAATATGGATCTCAGGTTATAACTTATTCAGATGCGACAGAAAAAAACAGGCAACAAGGGGAAGGTTGGCCTGTATGTCACAGCTCGGAATTACTAAACACCACAAATGATGTAGTTGAAGTTTTGGCAGTACAAATTTAAAACCAAAACCTCGTCATTTTGTCCAAGAACAGCTTTTGAAAACTGACTGTTTGGAAAATCTCCCAACTCCTGCCCCAAACATATTGCTGCTGGGTGATTTCAACTTATGACACCTAAAATGGAGGGATGTAGCAAATAATGTCTTAGCAGAGATAACCCCAGGAGGGAGATCAGATGAAAAATCACACACATCGGCTATTAAATCTCTGCAACAAATTCACCTTAAGCCAGCAAATAGTGGAGCCAACAAAGCTGGAAAATACACTCGACATCATCTTCAATAATGATGATGACCTGGTATGAAATATAACAATATCCACACATCATAACATAACAGAGGAACAAACATGTATGCGCAGGGCTCCTGACCAGTATAAGGTGATCAGTTTTGAAGGCGCCTTCACCAAATTCAACTTCAGTAACAAAAATATACAGTGGGATCAAATCAACCATGTCCTAAATGAAACAACCTGGGAAGGTATCCTAAACAACACGGATTCGAACCTTTGCCTAAAAAGAATTAACTCTGTGGCACTTGAGGTATGCTCAAGGCACATTCCTATAAGAAAAAAGAAGAGAAGATGTAAACTAGACAGAGAGACGCTACATTGAAAAGCTCTGTTCCACAAGGTGCAGTACTCGATCTCATCTTGTTCCACATCTTCATATCTGACACAGAGATGTAAGTCACAGCACCGTGTCCTCCTTTGCGGATGACACGAATTTTCATGACAGTGTCATCCATCGAAGACACTGCAAATCTCCAAGCGATCAACCAAATCTTTAAATGGGTCGCAGAAAACAATATGAAGTCAATGAAGACAAATTTCAATTACTCCGCTATGGAAACTCGAGGAAATTAAAACTGCATCAGAGTATAAAACAAATTCCAACCACACAATAGAGCGAAAAACTAATGTGAAGGACCTGGGAGTGATAATGTCAGAGAATCTCACTTTCAAAGATCACAGTGTATCTACAACATCTGCTAGGAAAATGGCAGGATGGATAATGAGAACCTTCAAAACTAGAGATGCCAAGCCCATGATGATTTTCTTCAAATCTCTTATTCTCTCTAGCCTGGAATATTCCTGTACACTAACGGCCCCTTTCAAGGCAGGTGAAATTGCAGACTTTGAGAATATACAGGGAACTTTCACGGCACGTATAAGTACGATAAAACATCTAAATTTCTGGGAACGGTCTTAGTCCCTTGATTTGTACTCCCTGGAACGCAGGCAAGACAGATACGTGATGATATACACTTGGAAAATCCTAGAGGAACTAGTCCCAAATCTGCACAAGAAAATCATTCCCTACGAAAGCAAAAGACTCGGCAGGAGATGCAACATCCCCCCAATGAAAAGCAGGGGCGCCACGAGTACGCTAAGAGACAACACAATAAGTGTCAGAAGTGTCAGGGGCCCAAGACTGTTCAACTGCCTCCTAGCATACATAAGAGGAGATTACCAACAGACCCCTGGCTGTCTTCAAGGAGCTGGACAGGCACCAAAAGTCAGTACCTGACCAGCCGAGCTGCGGTTCGTACGTCGGTTTACTTGTGGCCAGCAGTAACAGCCTGGTTGATTAGGCCTTGATCCACCACGAGGCCTAGTCACGGACCGGGCCGCTTGGGCGCTGACCTCGAAACCCCTTCCAGGTATACTAAACATACCAATCTCGCACGATAGTTTTACTGTCATATTCAATCCCATGGAGTTTTCCTGTTATAGTCCAACCATAGGTTAGTTTGTTTTTTATCATATTCCATCACTCAGAATAGTTCCCTTTGTCATGTTTATCACACAAAATAGTTCCCGTCATATTCCATCACAAGGGATAGTTACTCTTGTCATATTTCATCACACAGGATAGTTTTTCCCCGTCATATTTCATCACACGGGACAGTTCCGTCATAATCCAGCACTCAAGATAGTTGTCCCTGCAATACTCCATCACATAGCATGGGTTTCACCCATGAGATAATGGAATCTGTCAGCCAGAGCTGGGAAACTTGAACAAGACGATGCTGATGCCTCAGGAGTAATAATAGGTTATTTATTAACCCTAACTACTACTACTATATCAAGAAAGCTAAATTGTAGGAGCTAAGAGAAGCACCTCTACTGAGAACAATATACACGTACATACTGTCCCTCCGGCAACGTTACGTGTTCCCTGAAGCCCTAGATGGCTGTCTGCTGCTCGGGGTTCTGCCTCCCTTCTTGGTGCTAGAGTTACTGGGGTGTAGGGACGCCACGGCTAGTTTAGTACGTTATATATATATAACATACATATTGTACATGCACACATCGTAAATACATACATATATAAAAATAAAACAAGGACACCAGTGGAACTGTAATATCTTTAAAATTTGTTATTCTAGGATAAATTAGATATAATTTACTACTTAAAAACCAATGTAAAACTTTTAAATTATGTATGAGGCGTAAATAAGAGTAAAACCTTCAGTAATAAACACCAATGCCAGTCAAGAGCATAATTCAATAATACATTACATGCAAATTTGTCAAGAAAAAAAAATTGTGAATACCACTTTTTAATAAAATCGTATAACGCAATAGATGTAAAAATAACTAAAAAAATGTATAGCATGTAAAAAATATTTTATTCACTTAAATAAACACGTTTATAAAACGAAACCTTACCTGTACTTGAATAGTTACCCCTTCAAAACATGGTATGACGTTTTCTCTGTACTGAAAGAAAATGGATCACAATGCTAAACCTAACGGGCAGGGACTCTAAAGAATTAATTATACTTCTGAAGATCTTTATGAAAACATTATAACGAATTAATTACACTTTTGAAAATCTTTGATGAAAACATTATTTTCTAAACTGACATTAAAATGCTATATTTAAGAAAAACTAAGTTACTAAGCTATAATACGTGTGTGGGGAGATTAGCCTACCGGGTGCGGGGTTCCAATTGTATCTTCTTCGTCCCATACCTGAAAAGAAACATTAAATATTATTATTAAATAATATCTTTATTTCTACAATTACATGTACAAGGTATACAGACCATAGCTGACATCAATGATATACTACTATCAGAAAGCCGCTTGTTATGCGGAGCATTTCGAGCAAATTAGGTCAATTTTGTCCCAGGATGCGACCCACACCAGTCTACTAACACACAGGTACCCATTTTACTGATGGGGAACATAGACAACCGGTGTAAAGAAACACGTCCAATGGAAATAAGTCACTCTGTCTGACTTTTTTCGGGTTATCCTAGGTTTTCTACACCTATGCTGCTATGTATGATAATTTATGTAACTATTTGTGTATACCTGAATAAACTTACTTACTTAATCTGGGATTCGAACCCGGACCCTCGCTGTGTGAAGTGAGAGCTTTAGTCAAGGGGCACCGTAAACATGATTATAAGTATATAATAATAATAATAATAATAATAATAATAATAATAATAATAATAATAATAATAATAATAATAATAATAATAATAATAATAATAATAATAATAATAATAATAATAATAATAATAATAATAATAATAATAATAATAATAATAATAATAATAATGCATTTTATTCTTGAGAGTCTATTCGTACAAGAAACACACATGTGTTTGCACACTAAGGCATATATGCAATAGCGATGAAAATACATTTACAGTCTCATAAACATAATAAAATGTTCTTTTATAATACCATATCTATGCTAGTTTTGGCGACCTCATTGACCAAAGAAGGCTGGTCCACACTCCACACGTGTTCAGAGCTTTATGAAATACAATACAATCAACTACTTTTTTTTATCAGGTGTTTCAAAGTAAGCGGAGCTGACACAAAGAAAACCTTCATATTCACAAAAACAAAATATGTTTCATAAAATATTTGCGGACGAAGGTGGCAACAACGAAACATTTGACAAGGATGATCAGCAGCCTGCTAGTCGAATTTTGTGGGAATAACATATATTATAAAAAGCTTCTGCTCTCAAAACATTTTGATTGATTGTCCTGTTTATCACAGTCTGAAGAGTTTATATCCGTCATCGTTTTGGACACCCGGACGCCCGCCCTCACGCTGCTCTCCTCTCAGACACTTCAAAGATTCTCAATGATTTCTTTGGTGAAAATGACTTACCGCACCAACTGTGACTTTACTCCTTTGCGCTTGTCTTTTCCCTGTATCTGTCTTTTTCACTACTGTTTAGATCTATATGACCTATTCGAGTTTAGCGCCGTCTGGTGAATAATAATCCAGAGGGGGTTATACCTGGAGAAGGTTCCGGGGGTCAACGCCTCCGCGGCCTAGTCTGTGACCAGGCCTCATGGTGAATCAGGGCCTGATCAACCAGGCTGTTACTGTTGGCCGCACGCAAACAGACGTACGAACCACAGCCCGGATGGTCAAGTACTGACTTTAGGTGCTTGTCCAGTGCCTGCTTGAAAAACACAACCATTATCAAGTAAAAACCGAAAGTGGCTGGGCCACTTATCTTTGTTCCTTCTCCTCTTGTCTCCCACTTCTCCACCCCCTCCCCCTTTCCATCCATCTTCCTCCTCCTCCTTACCAGGGCTCTCGTTATAGTTACGATTACGATCCAGCGCTGAGCGATGATAACGCTCAAACTAACCCGCTAAGAAGTTGAATCAAGTCAAGCAGGTGGAAGCTACTGGTGATTAACACAAGCATCTCAAACTACCAAAGGGCATGACAATCTTTATTCTTCAAAATGTTCAAACATACCACATCTATTATTTCAGTCCAACGAAGCTAAACAACATTCTTGAAGCGGGCGATAAAACAGATGAAATAGGCTGCAATACGTAACTGAGAGTAAGAGTGCGTATCAATCTAAAAATGAGTTGGATAAAGGATTTGCTTTTTTTTTTTACTTTAATTATCTCTTTCCCTTCCTTCCTTCCTTTTCTTTCTCTCCTTCTTTCTTCCCTTTCCCAAGTTGTCCCTTCCTATATTTCCCGAGTCTCAAGCAAATACTCTCGGCAGGAGACTAGATTCAATCACGGAAAAGGATTAAACTTTCTCACAAATCACTTTCTGATGACTCCCAGAAAAATATATTAAATGAATTAGTTTGTAAAAAGTGTCATGTATTTTCCCCTTTGTTTGTCTGGCTGTCTGTCACTGTCTGTAACTTCGTATCCCTCAACATCAAAAACACATCAACCACTATCATATAACATGTTCCTTTGTGATGGAATTCTGCCGCCATACCTCCATTCCTCGTGTTCAATTTTGCTTAGTAACAATTTTGTTAGGGTATTAGAGTAGTCTCAATATTTTTCCTTGTCAATAACGCTTTGATTATCTTACCTAATATATTTTCTACGTTTAGGTACCTAAGAAAATTTGTAAACGAGGAGATCCAGCCAATGGCCCCGCCTTTTCGACCGCCTCTTTTCGATCCAATGTCATTTTTTTTATTTGCCTGTAAACTGCCACACAGTTCCGCGCTCCTACCTGATATAGCACAAGTTTCCCCTTATACCTTTAGTATCTTCTCTTGTTAACAATTTCTGTGTAAGTCAGCCAGCTTGCCTGACCTGGTTACATTGATTATCGGGGAGGTGAGAACATGTGGCAGGGAACCAATATCACTTAACTTATCACACCGGGTGCCACACACGAGCCCGCCTTCACACGATATAAATTATAAATATATACACCAGCGTCCCGATAACACAAGCCTCCTGCCCGTCTCAACACGCCCTCAGGGTAAACATGGAAACTGAGGCCGTCACAACAGGGAACGTGAGACAGACAGAAAAATATACATCGACTAAAACTTGGATATTTCCCTTGGATATAGTTCATTATAAACATATCTGAATAAGCACACTTCAACCTAGTTTTATAGTGTGCATTTCAAATTTTATGGTAATGATGAAATCCTTACTGCTTCTGCGTTTCACCCTGTAATCTGTGGACGGCCTTGGGTAAAAAAGATCATGTGCGAAAAATGGAACGTAAATCCTAACTATTGTCTATACCTAACCTAAGCTATATTAACCTAGTAAAAACACTTAGTAATATCCATACCTAACCCAACCTAACAAAATCTATCAACCAGACTTGGACCACTGTGACCTGGCAATGGTTCCAGACGGACCAAAACGTCGTCATAAGTATTCTCCTAAGTGTAGGTTACTGGTGAACTGTTCCAGCCAGGGTATTGTGATTTATTCTTTCTAGCAACCAGTATTCATCCAATTTTTAAATAAACGTAGGCAAAAAAAAAATAATGTGCCAATTTTTTCTTTATTTTTCACTTGTATCATTTTAACCGTGATAAAAACTTCGCCCGTCTGGATCTGCCTTGCTTTAGCAATACTGGCTAAATCAGCAATGTTCTGTACCGTTCTCTATGCCAGCTGCTAGCTACAGCACTCTTCACTGCTGTGTAGTAAGCAGAAGCAAGGTGTGTGGGGGATGATCGGAAAAAAAGCACAGGAAAAAAAGTCAACTTTGACTAAGGGGAAAAAAGTAATTTTATTTGAATACAGTGAGCTATCAAACAAAAGCAAAAATAGCATATTGACAAAACACACACACACATTGAAGTCAGTCAATTATTTATGACACATGACTTGTACAGATTGTAAACACATAATAACGAGGAATTACATGTAGTACACTTATACTATGTTTTCAATACTGATGAATAAGACGAATATTGCGACCAACTCCACAAAACATTCTGCCGCAGTTCTGTGGCACTGCCGTCGTTCAACACATTTTTCGAGAGGTGTTCTTGCAGCAGCACGTAGTGCCGACGACCTTTTTTTAAGTTGGGTTGACAACAGCATCCTGTTGGACAATGGTGTTCACTGAAAAAAAACATACCACGGGCGGGTATTGAACTCGTGGCGAGTGAGTCGTAAAACTCCAGGCCAGCGAGTAAGCCAGTGGGCTTACGCGCTGGCCTGGAGTTCACTCGCCAAGAGTTCAATCCCCGCCCCGTGGTATGGTTTGTTTGCAATCGTGTCTTTACAGCCTCGTGAGTCATGGTGTTCACTGTCTCTTCTTCATCTACGTCTTCTAGAAGCTAAAGCTAAAGCATCAATGATGCCACATAAACGAAACTCTGGATGGTGAAACGCCTACAAATTAAAGATATTTAAATGTTGCACATGTGTTATGCAACATTCCCCCGATGAAAAGCAGGGGCGCCACGAGTACACTGAGAGACAACACCATAAGTGTCCGGGGCCCAAGACTGTTTAACTGCCTCCCAGCATACATTTGGGGGATTACCCAATAGACCCCTGGCTGTCTTCAAGAAGGCATTGGACAGGCACCTAAAGGCAGTACCTGACCAACCGGGCTGTGGTTCGTACGTCAGTTTGCGTGCGGCCGACAGTAACAGCCTGGTTGATCAGACCCTGATCCACCATGAGGCCTGGTCTCAGACCTGGCCGCGGGGCCGTTGACCCCCGAAACCCTCTCCAGGTAAACTCCAGGTGTTTAATTCTTCATCGGTACTGTATACCATACATTAACAACTTGTCAGACACAGCAACATCATGGAATCTCTGTACAGAGGACCTACTTCCACTGGGGAATCCCGCCTACCACTCACAATGCCTACGTCTGCTGCACCTCCCTCATCTGATGCCGGTACATAATTACCAATCTTCCTGACTGTGCTTCAGATTCTTCAAGACTACGGGGCTCATCACCTACTCCTAGGCTGAGAGACTCATTACCTCGTCTTGAGTATATACTTCTACAATCTCCACATTATGTCCTTGTATTGGTAAAGCAACTGGATGGCTAAACGTCTACATATTCAAGATACCCAGATGTTGCACATGTGTAATTCTTCACTATAGATCTGAGCTGGCTGGTCTCGAGCGTTGGCAGTCATAAATATAAATAGGCTAGATAAATATATGAGTAGGTGCAGGTGGGTGTGAATTGGTCCTGACTAGCTTGTGCTACTAGGTCAGATGGCGTGCTCCTTCCTTAAGTGAATGTAACCTGACCTGGCTGGGTCGGGGCATTGGCTTAAGCCGGTGGGAGACTTGGACCTGCCTCGCATGGGCCAGTAGGCCTACTGCAGTGTTCCTTCTTTCTTATGTTCTTATGTCTTTCATCCAGTGACGTATTATGCCAAGAAAGAGTTGCGACTGATCAGGAGCATGGTTGTGAGGCTGGCCTATCTCTGGATTTTTTCTTTGTATATTTGTCGTCATACTGCCCTGACAGCAACTAATGGATCTTCTAATACGCTTCCACTAAATTTTGGTTTTGCAAGTGACGTGTTTGATATATATGTACCCATTACAGCATATTTCTTCGCCACGCTTATTACTGTTGATAACTTCCATGACTGTGGGTGTAAAAATTATTGATGATCCCAAACTGAACCAGACACCGAGCTTTCCAATGTTAAGGCTGTCTCCTCTCTAAGGTTACTAATACGCAATACAAAAGGACAGGGTTACATATATTTCAACCCCAACATGATCTCACTAGACTATACAGACAGTTACATATATTTCAACCCCAACATGATCTCACTAGACTATACAGACAGTTACATATAGTTCCCCCCAACATGACCTCACTAGACTATACAGACAGTTACATATAGTTCCCCACATGACCACTGACTCACTTCAATACATAATGACTATACAGACAGTTACATATAGTTCCCCACAACATGACCTCACTAGACTATACAGTTACATATAGTTCACCCCAACATGACCTCACGCCCACCTTTATCACATCTTTTTCTTCCGTGACTTTTTCCCCAAGGACTTTTTTTCCCCTTGTAACATTTTTCCCTAGATTCGACTTCTGCACGCAGTAGAGCTACAACTGTACTAACAAGTGGGTGACTTATCTACTTTATGTATATAACGTAACCGCAGTTTCAACGCCAAAGTGGAATCAAACTGGTAAACCGCGTGTATGATGTATAATACATCGATATACAAACCAGCTCGAGATAAGCGAGATGAACAAGAGATAAACCACCGTACAGATAAGCTATACAAACAGAATACTGATATAAACGGTAAATGGTCGCTATAAAACTGATATTTATAATTGATACAAAGGTATACAAGACTTATATATGAAAAATGTATGCGATACGTAATGTGAGCAATACACGGAGGGTGTGTGCCATACATGTGAGATATGCACGCGTGGCTTAAGAACAGGTAGGACAGATGCTTAAGTGGGTGAGAGTTAGACCTGCCTAGCATGGGCCAGTAGGTAGGCAAGACACACAGGCAACAGTTAGGCATCTTTATTCTTGTCGGTATTGTATAACCTTTTGATATTCACTCTGTCAGGCACTGCAACACAATGGCATCTTGGTAAGGAAAACACCTTGGACAACTTTTTCAAGTGAGAATGGTTGGATCTAAGAGGGACGTGACCTCTCAGTTGCCTGTGTGTCTTACCTACCAACCTGCCCGTATTGAATTAAATTTTGATATTCATGGGCCAGTAGGCCTGCTGCAGTGCTCCCACTTTCTTACGTGAGCCATACATGTGATACATGATGAGGGCGATACACATGATGTGAGCGATACATGAAGTGCGATACGTGTGAGCGACACACAAAATGTGGGGGGATACATGAACGATGTGAGGGATACGTGAACAATGTGAGGGATACAGGAAAAAAGCGAGCGATAAACAAGTAACTTGAGTGTCAACACAGGCGATATACCGATACGCAATGAAGTATACGCAATAAACGAACGATCTACGAGCGATATACGACCCCTATGAAACTGCCATCAGGGTCGTATACCTAGCTGAGCTCTAACACCCAGACATGAACACTCTCTCCCCCCTTCCTCCTAAACTTATACCTAAAAACACACACACACACAGGGGTCAGTCCTAGGTCCGGTGCTGTTTCTGGTATTTGTGAACGACATGACAGAAGGAATAGACTCCGAAGTGTCCCTGTTTGCAGATAATGTGAAGTTGATGAGAAGAATTCAATCGGAAGGGGACCAGGCAGAACTACAGATGGATCTGGACAGGCTGCAATCCTGGTCCAGCAACTGGCTCATGGAGTTCAACCCCACCAAGTGCAAAGTCATGAAGATTGGGGAAGGGCAAAGAAGGCCACAGACGGAGTATAGTCTAGGGGGCCAGAGACTACAAACCTCACTCAAGGAAAAGGATCTTGGGGTGAGTATAACACCGGGCACATCTCCTGAGGCGCACATCAACCAAATAACTGCTGCAGCATATGGACGTCTGGCAAACCTAAGAACAGCATTCCGACATCTTAATAAGGAGTCATTCAGGACCCTGTACACTGTGTACGTTAGGCCCATACTGGAGTATGCAGCGCCAGTTTGGAACCCTCATCTAGCCAAGCATGTAAGGAAACTAGAAAAAGTGCAGAGGTTTGCAACAAGACTAGTGCCGGAGCTAAGGGGTATGTCCTACGATAAGAGGTTACGGGAAATCGACCTGACGACATTGGAAGACAGGAGGGATAGAGGGGATATGATAACGACATACAAAATACTGAGAGGAATCGACAAGTTGGACAGAGACAGAATGTTCCAGAGGTGGGACACTGCAACGAGGGGTCACAGTTGGAAGTTGAAGACTCGGATGAATCACAGGGATGTTAGGAAATATTTCTTCAGTCACAGAGTTGTCAGGAAGTGGAATAATCTGGAAGTGATGTAGTGGAGGCAGGATCCATACATAGCTTTAAGGAGAGGTATGATAAAGCTCATGGAGCGGGTAGAGTGACCGAGTAGCGGCCAGTGAAGAGGCGGGGTCAGGAGGTGTGACTCGACCCCTGCAACCACAACTAGGCGAGTACACACACAGGAAGTGGGCAAGCAGACACTGAGGCAGAGACCCATGTAGTGTGGATAATGCTAAGGGTGAAGTGGGATTTCCACGAGACATTAACCCTGCTACATCAAATGCAGTCATCAGTGACCAACCCTGAACCCCCCTTCCCCTCCCCTCACCTTCCACAATGGGGGAGGGGGATGCAAGTCACAACTGTTAAAAAAAATTCGTGAAGTAGTTAAAAATACATCGACTGTGAATGTTTGTGATTTAAGTAATGGAATAATAATAAATCCAAGACATCGTGTACGTGACAAGGTAAACACGAACGAGTTTTCATAGACAAATTTATTAATGTTAGGTAAAAGGGCACAAGTGCAATTAATACGGCATTTTATTGTGGCAACGTTTCGCTCTCCAGGAGCTTTGTCAAGCAGCACTGTTTATAACAGCTTGACAAAGCTCATGTAGAGCGAAACGTTGCCACAATAAAATGTCGCATTAGTTGCACTTGTGTCCTTTTACCTAACTTATCGTCGGTAATTCTAGCAACACTATTACAAATTTATTAATGGTGTGTTGACAGTCTCACTTGAGGCTACTGACGGTCTCCTAACCCACGGAAGCAGAGCAACCTGTCCCTTCCTCGGTGCAAACTTGATTGCCTCCCATTACCCAGGCGCTGAATGGGCCATAGGGTTTAACGCAGTCCCATGAATATAATTGTGCATGCATTCACTGTTGCTGGGCGCCACAATCAAGTTGCCACAACACTCTTGCAAATTTTTGAGTCCAATAATAAAGTGCAGCTTATATACAATTACTCAGAGCTGGGAATTAATATTTTGTTGGATAATATATGCGCACCTTTTTAATTATGCAAATGAAGTAGGTGGTTGTATATTATAGACACACAAGTGGATGTATTATGTGTGTGTGGGGGGTGTTGTTACCAGTTGCCGAGGCACTTGTCGATAGACACGACCTGTTTTGTGTGTGTGGTGTGGGGGGAGGGGGTAAGAGCGCGTTCTTCCAGCTCCTGCATTCAAGTCCAGCACAACACAGCATGTGCTGCAAACCATACCACGGGTGGGGTTCGAACCCGCGGTCAGAGAGTCTCAGAATTCCAGACCGTCGCGTAAGCCACTGGGCCAGATAGCTTTAATAAGATTGAAGCTTCAATAAGATTCAATCTTATTGAAGCTAGCTGGCCCAGTGGCTTGCGCGACGATCTGGAGTTCTGAGACTCTCTGACCGCGGGTTCGAACCCCACCCGTGATATGGTTTGTTTGCAATCGTGTCATTACGATTTCGTGAGTCATGTGCTGCAACATCAGCCCAGGAGACAAAGCAGGAGCGGAGACTTGAACCCCGCAAAGGCACAACTCGGCGAGTACACCATTCACAGCCGGAGTTCAAACCAACTAAAAGGAGAAACCTGATAAAAACGAGCGTCAAATACAGGCAGAATAAATATAAAAACATTTTCCTGTCGGTGAGACAACTTAATATGACCAGTTGGACAAGTGAACAACACTCATGGAGTGTGGGCAGTTCCCACAGGCTGCGCCACACTGATAAAACAACTTTTTCAACTCTGACATTCTATACAACTCTGGTGTTTTATTAAAAATAACTGTCAAACCATCTAAACATTCCAAAAAAAAAATTACACAGTAATAATCATAACTGTCTGACTACTGGCTATAAGGCTAATAACATAAACACAGTATATATATATATATATATATATATATATATATATATATATATATATATATATATATATATATATATATAACAGTGGACCCTCGGTTTTCGTGCATCCCCAAACTCGAACAATTATGTAAATGTATTTTTGTAAGTGCTTTTGTAAGTGTACTTTTGGGGATCTGAAACGACTAATCTAATTTACATTTGTTCTTATGGGAATAAATTTGTTCGGTAATGGCACTCAAACAGCATTCTGGAAAGAATTCATATATATATATATATATATATATATATATATATATATATATATATATATACACACACACACACACAGACACACATGAATAATGCATGAATATAAATTCTGGAGTTTGCACATGCTTTCATTCTATTAATTTGTTTTCTCATTTTTCTCTTTGACGAATATAACCCACTGAAATAGTCCCTATCTACCAACCAGTTTTGGAAATTCTAATCCGGCAAAGCAATTCCCACTTTAAATGAGAATTTCCTTTGTGGTACATAGAAGAGAACATTTTAATTAGTTACATCCTGGGATAACCTAATGTTTTAATACCAAAAATATTTAGTTAGCTTGGATAACTCTCTTGTATACTGGGCGGAGTCATTAACCAATATTGGTTAATTGATAATGGTTGTGTGGATAACTGCACGCTGTAGACTAGGTCTATTAAAGAAAACACACATTGCACAACATGCTTTTAATGTGACGATTCTTCACAGGTAGAGCAGCTAGAGCTTGAAGTCACGACCTGATAAAGCTCTACTTAAACCAAAACTTTGTACCAAAAATCAAAACAAGTTGAGCTAGGAGTCGTCTTCAGAGAAACAGGCAGTGCGATATTCTAACTCACGCCTCCTATATTGTAGGTTAGGTAAGGTTCGTCAGGAAACAGGACAAGTGTTTCCTGACGCGGGTCTTAGTCAAATGATGACCCGTCGTTATAGCTTTTGATCATCTGACTGAGGCCTTTCGCTGGCTTACCGGTCCAACCCCTTTAAAAAATTATGGTTATAGTTATAACCTGATTTTCTTCTTAATGTCCTATATTATAATAACAGCAGTATTAAAAGACAAAAAAAATACTAAACCCTCGTTATATGGAAAAAATTAGAAGATTCTCCTGCAGTCTTAGACAAGAGAGAAAGATCGACCAGAAATTCCTTCGTACCTTTTAGGGCGATATTACGCAAATTTTGTTCCCATTCTCTGGGCCACCGGGGATGTGACACAATGAAGTTGGTGGTCCCGGAAATTTCCCAGGAGGAAAAAAAAGCTACTCGAGTTTGCCTCATCTCCAACATTGGTGACAAGCAGCGTATATACTCTAAATTGTATATACCATGAGCTTACTTGATACACGGGTAAGATGTACTCGGTATATTCGCCATATTAGAGTAAGATGTACTCGGTATATTCGCCATATTAGAGTAAGATGTACTCGGTATATTCGCCATATTAGAGTAAGATGTACTCGGTATATTCGCCATATTAGAGTAAGATGTACTCGGTATATTCGCCATATTAGAGTAAGATGTACTCGGTATATTCGCCATATTAGAGTAAGATGTACTCGGTATATTCGCCATATTAGAGTAAGATGTACTCGGTATATTCGCCATATTAGAGTAAGATGTACTCGGTATATTCGCCATATTAGAGTAAGATGTACTCGGTATATTCGCCATATTAGAGTAAGATGTACTCGGTATATTCGCCATATTAGAGTAAGATGTACTCGGTATATTCGCCATATTAGAGTAAGATGTACTCGGTATATTCGCCATATTAGAGTAAGATGTACTCGGTATATTCGCCATATTAGAGTAAGATGTACTCGGTATATTCGCCATATTAGAGTAAGATGTACTCGGTATATTCGCCATATTAGAGTAAGATGTACTCGGTATATTCGCCATATTAGAGTAAGATGTACTCGGTATATTCGCCATATTAGAGTAAGATGTACTCGGTATATTCGCCATATTAGAGTAAGATGTACTCGGTATATTGCCATATTAGAGTAAGATGTACTCGGTATATTCGCCATATTAGAGTAAGATGTACCTCGGTATATTCGCCATATTAGAGTAAGATGTACTCGGTATATTCGCCATATTAGAGTAAGATGTACTCGGTATATTCGCCATATTAGAGTAAGATGTACTCGGTATATTCGCCATATTAGAGTAAGATGTACTCGGTATATTCGCCATATTAGAGTAAGATGTACTGGTATATTCGCCATATTAGAGTAAGATGTACTCGGTATATTCGCCATATTAGAGTAGATGTACTCGGTATATTCGCCATATGTAGAGCTAGATGTACTCGGTATATTCGCCATATTAGAGTAAGATGTACTGGTATATTCGCCATATTCAAGAAGAGTACTCGGATATTCGCCATATACGAGTAAGATGTCCACTGGTATATTCGCCATATTAAGTAAGATGTACTCGGTATATTCGCCTATTAGAGTAAGATGTACTCGTAAGCCTATAGAGTAAGTACCTAGGATATTCGCCATATTAAGTAAGATGTACTCGGCATGATGCTCACATAGGTACTCGCATGATGCTCACACTAGGGTACTCGGCATGATGCTCACACTAGGGTACTCGGCATGATGCTCACACTAGGGTACTCGGCATGATGCTCACACTAGGTACTCGGCATGATGCTCACACTAGGGTACTCGGCATGATGCTCACACTAGGGTACTCGGCATGATGCTCACACTAGGGTACTCGGCATGATGCTCACACTAGGGTACTCGGCATGATGCTCACACTAGGGTACTCGGCATGATGCTCACACTAGGGTACTCGGCATGATGCTCACACTAGGGTACTCGGCATGATGCTCACACTAGGGTACTCGGCATGATGCTCACACTAGGGTACTCGGCATGATGCTCACACTAGGGTACTCGGCATGATGCTCACACTAGGGTACTCGGCATGATGCTCACACTAGGGTACTCGGCATGATGCTCACACTAGGGTACTCGGCATGATGCTCACACTAGGGTACTCGGCATGATGCTCACACTAGGGTACTCTCAGGTATGCATGCTCACACTAGGGTACTCGGCATGATGCTCACACTAGGGTACTCGGCATGATGCTCACCTAGGTACTGGCATGATGCTCACACTAGGTACTCGGCATGATGCTCACACTAGGGTACTCGGCATGATGCTCACACTAGGGTACTCGGCATGATGCTCACACTAGGGTACTCAGCATGATGCTCACACTAGGGTACTCAGCATGATGCTCACACTAGGTACTAGCATGATGCTCCACTTGGGTACTCAGCATGATGCTCACACTTGGGTACTCTGCATGATGCTCACACTAGGGTACTCAGCATGATGCTCACACTAGGGTACTCAGCATGATGCTCACACTAGGGTACTCAGCATGATGCTCACACTAGGGTACTCGGCATGATGCTCACACTAGGGTACTCGGCATGATGCTCACACTAGGGTACTCGGCATGATGCTCACACTAGGGTACTCGGCATGATGCTCACACTAGGGTACTCAGCATGATGCTCACACTAGGGTACTCGGCATGATGCTCACACTAGGGTACTCAGCATGATGCTCACACTAGGATAAGATTTCAAATTAAAATTCGAATCAGAATAAAAGGTCAATAAACAATTTATTTTTTTAACATGATACAATACAATGTAAACCAATTACAATCACATTGAAATGGCTTCCACGTCATCTATCCCCTCACAACCCACCCTCTCCCCTCACAACCCCTCTCTCCTTGACCGTCTCCCTCAGACGGGTTATTCAGTACTCTGTATTAAAAAAAATTACATTCATTCACAACCTTAAACACAAAACACAACACAAAATTACAGCCTTTGAACCAAATATATTATTATTAATTACAGCAATTATTTATGGTTCCTCTAAACCCGTGAATGAGAGGTATTCCTGAGATATGATTCGAGGGAGGGGAGGGTGGCTCTGAATCCTTGAGCCCTTGATCAACATCAAGGCCGGAGCATCCTTGATAGGTGAAACAAAGGCAGTTATCCCAGGAACGCGACCTACGACAGTCGGCTAACACAGACCGTGAGAAAGTTCCTGGGGTCAACGCCCCCTCGGGCCGGTCCCAGACCAGGCCTCCTGGTTGCTGACCTGATAAACCAGGCTGTTAGTGCTAGCCGTACGTATGCAACACAGCCTGCTGGCTAATATCTTAATAGGTTAAAAATATCAGTCTCTCCTTAATTTGCCTGTCTCCTCCCTCCCTCCCACACTCACACGGTTCATCTTAACACTCCCCTCCACACTAAATACACCACACCATCCGCCACCTCTCACAATTAACAATCTAGGCTCCATCAAACCCTACAATCTTCCCCTTAACAACCAAAGATGAGAGAGGGGAGAGCGAAGGAAAAGTGAGATGAAGGGCAAGAGAGGGGAAGAGGAAATGTATAATATCGGTTAACGAGGTAACAAGGGGGACAACCAACACACGTCTCTCTCTCATGGTGTTAATTACTCGACTGCGTCTTGTTGAGTATGCTGCTGGGCTGGCTGGCTCCAACCTGCAGTACACAAATAACCCTAGTTTAGTTGGTAGTTTCAGTCCAACTAAACTTGGGTAGTGGCCTTTACTGACTTGACCTACATTGGAGATGGCCCAGGTTCTGCTGGAAGCTCCCTGGATACCAGGTGCTATGCTACAAATCACCCAGAACAAAATGGTAAGATTCATTCTGGAGCTGGATTCAAGAGAGCATGTAGACCAGAATGAATTAAAACTAGTTATGCTGAATGTTGAAGACAGAGTAAAACAACTAAAACTAAATTACGTTTATAAAACTGCTCACAACCAGTGTCCCCAATATCTCACTGTCAATTTTGTTAAGGCTGGGAACCAAAGCAATCATAGAACTAGGGGAAGGGAGAACAACTTTGCAGTACCTAGAGTCAGTGGTCAGGCTTCAAAGACCGCACATGTCAAAGCCAGTCATAGCATGAGCCAGTTCAAGAAGAGAGCCAAAATGTACCTCGTGAATAAGGCTACAGAAACTGAGGAGAATGATTTCCTGTATGAAAATAACTAATTTTACCTCTCCCCTAGTATACTATATTCTTTTATTGTAACTGCTTTTACATAGTTAGGATACTTACCTTTTTTTAACTTTTAAATATAAACAATAATTATCACAAGGACCCCAATGAAAATATGTCACTGACATTTTTTTTGGGTTATCCTAGGTATGATAATCTATGTAACTGTGTATACCTGAATAAACTTACTAATTCTACAAACAGCTCTCCTCCTGACCTGGTGTTTTTTTCGCCATATCAAGGTCTCCAATCAACTTTATAATTTCCCCTTAAACACGCACTTTCCCCATCTGCCTCCTTGTTGCTTCCGACCAATACTCTCCCAGCGCCTTGATTCCGTCTCCAATATCTCGAGTCTTACTCGCGTCTCCAGGACGAGAGGACGGGAAAGAGAGGGGAAGGAGAAAGGAAAAGGAGGAGAAGAAGAGGGGAGGATAAAAAAGGAAAAGGGGAGAAGAGAGGAAGAAGAGATTAAGAACAGATTAAGAAGAGACTTAACAAGTGTCACCCAGGGAAGCACAGGTTATCCAAGGATGAATAAAGAACCACGACAACCTCTCTGGCTTATTCAGATGTGAAGAAGTTGTATTTATAAAAAGCTTTTCTTTATCTCACTGATTACTCGCACACCTAAATAATATCAAACATACAATCACAAGCCAGCTGACCTTTTTTTTCGGTTTTAAAGTCGGTAAACTTCCAAACAAAACTCGTTACTAAAAATAATACTAACACTATATATAACGGGCAATAAGATAAACACTCTAAATGAAATATAAAAGCTAGAACAAAGAGAACGGAAGATACACATACTACGGTCAGGACGGAAGATACACATGTTACGGTCAGGACGGAAGATACACATGCTACGGTCAGGACGGAAGATACACATGTTACGGTCAGGACGGAAGATACACATGCTACGGTCAGGACGGAAGATACACATGCTACGGTCAGGACGGAAGATACACATGCTACGGTCAGGACGGAAGATACACATGCTACGGTCAGGACGGAAGATACACATGCTACGGTCAGGACGGAAGATACACATGCTACGGTCAGGACGGAAGATACACATGCTACGGTCAGGATACACATAACGCTCGCCTATCCTATGAAACACAACTTTAAATTTTTTTTTTTTTGCGAGCTTTCGTCAACGCAATGTCAGATATAATTTCGTCCACTGTCAGCGAGTCCATATTCGTTGCTGCCCCATTGATAAACGCAGATAGTTTCTGACACATAAATGCTACATGACCGTCCGCGGCTACAGTTTGCCGTCATGAGTGACGGCATCGGGGATCGAATTGCATGACTTTCTCCATGACTACATGATACATCCAATTCTGGAGCATATTTTTTGTATGGTTACAATGGCACCTTCAGACGCGAAATGAGAGCAAATTGAAGTCAAGAAGTTCAACTCACTGGACAAATCAACCTCAAGATCTGCAGTGTTTCCACCAATGACCTTGCAAAAAGGGTCATTTCATTTATCGTTAGAGTCGTGAGTCGTCACAGAAAACTAAGGTCACAACCACTCAAATGTGAATACACAGCACGCCGTTTGGTGACGGCTGTTTCCAGCTTGTACAAAATATGAAGAAATAAACTGCTCAGCTAGCTGAGGGCGTTTAACTGGTGCTGGTTTTAGCATTAACAACATTATGTAAGAGTGTTTTCCATATGCGCGTCTCCCTTCCGCTTCCAACATTTCTCCTAAAAAATACATTCTGAGAGGAAACTAATCTCCCCTCTGATCGAAGAACTGGAATCTTAAGAGTTTCAATGTCAACTCGATGAGGCAATCAAAGAGTGAAATGGTACAGTTAAAGTTGAGTTTAGGATCCTGGATCCTCAAGTTAATGGTGTTAAATCGTTAAAAAACTCCCAGAGTGAATCCATTATTCCTGTTTCCAGACTGTCCACAGTGTTCACAGACCTGTAGCTTCCAAGCGACAGTTTCTCTAGTGCATTCCTGATGGCTGGATAATCAGAGTGGAGCGATTTTGTAAGTTAGTATTCGTGTACCATCTCGTGGCACAGAGTATTCTACAAAGCATTAGTAGCCATTTTCCACTGGTAGCTGAGTTAAAAAAAAAAAAAAGACTTTTGCAGTTGATAGACACAAACAACACCTGTTAATTTTATTAAGACGTTAGCAAGTGCTGCTTGCATCTTCAACAATATAACTTGTTGTTACTTCCATGCCATCTATTATTACATACAGTTTTTTCCACGAAGTCCAAAGATGTATTGGCAACAGGGCAGCAGTCTACTGCTGATATATTAGCTAGATTTTGTCAGCGTCTAGCACATGGGATATAAATTGCCAAGCTATTTTTGTCATACACAAATAAACCAGCATATAGAAGAAAGTTATGACGACGTTTCGGTCCGACTTGGACCATTAACTAGTTAATGGTCCAAGTCAGACCGAAACGTCGTCATAAGTATTGTAGCTTTATATTCTCTATTTTTGCAACTCGTATTGGATACATTGTCGGACGACTGACAGCGACAATATGCAGTGTCAATATTGACATTGCAAAAGTGACAGCGATACATTTCCCAAGCTTCCTCCAGTATGACTTTCAATTGGAAGAAGCTAAAATAAACCTTTACAATACCGGCAGGAGTCACCCACTGCAAGATAACTATCAGCTGATCACAATGTCTTACGTCGGGTGTTGCATCGACTGAAACGCAGTATTATTTCGGAATCTTCACTTGCACTGCAAATATTGTCGCGAACCACATTTTGGCCATAAGATCTCCTTATGCTGCTCATAAGGAGGTCTCTGCCAGCATTCACATACTGAGAAGATGCGACAAGAATAGTTCAATCTGCAAAATGATTTCCAGTACTCCCAAAAAGTTTGCTTTGTTTGGCGAGCTGAGTGTCTCATCAATGCAACTAAATACCGAGCCTCTCCTGTCGAGGTTGTCCGCGCCTCACCGTGGACAGTGTCACTTCAGCTTCACACTGTTCCAGACTATGGAGCGGAACTCTCCTCTACGCTGAGGGACTCACATCCTCAAAACATACAAGGTTACATCGTCTTTACATTTCTACTGCTTCTGATGCCTCCTTTGTATTCGACTGAAGAAGCCTACTGTGTAGGCGTAACGTTTCGGAATAAAGATACTTAACTGTTGCACATGTGTCTTACTTATCAATTTTTGGGTATTATGTATCATCATCATATTCACTTTACAAGTTCGCTGTCAACTCGGCCTTGAAAGTCTAGCGCTCCAGCATCGCTCGGACACCTTCCCAGTGTTCTCTTCTTTCGTGCCCGGAAATAAATATTTCGGCATATTTCCAATCAGACTTACGTAAAATTAGTCACTGAAAGTATTGGAGAGAAAGCAGCAGTTACAACAGTCTGGGGAATAACAAAGCCGGTGGTGAAGCGTCAACTTCTCGTAAATCAGCTGCTGCTGCTTTTGCTGCTACTTCTGCTCCTGCTGCTGATTCTGTTATTTCTGCTGCTCTTGTTGCTACTTGTGTCGCCCTTTCTACTGATGCTGTTGTAACTGCTGCTGATTACAGTGTCCGGGGTTCGATCGCCGGTACGGGTGGAAACATTGGGCCATATTCATGGCCCCTGTTCATCTAGCAGTAAGTAGATACCTGGATGTTAACCGACTGTTGTGGGTGGCATCCTGGGGGGTGGTAGTATATCTTAGATAGGGCTGGGCTTTTGAATTAAGCCGAGGTTGGATAATAGTTCTTAGCCAGTAAAATTGATTTGTTAAAAAAAACTAAAAATTGATCATGTGTACCAGCAATCGTAAGTGAGGCATCAGAAGGTCCGTTGAGAGTAGCACTCGCACGAGTGTGTTAAGTACATTTTGTGGCCTAGGAAAAAAAACTATCTTCGATGTCTTCCAGAGTTCAGAGCAAAAAACGAATGATTACAGTTTGGAGTTGGGATGTGGCAAAGTATCATTATCAGCCGATTTTAATTGTATCATATCTGTTCTCAGCCTTAAGTTGAGTATTAATAAGAACTGACTAATATTAATGTTATTGGTATCGGCCTAAAATTAAGTATCGTTCCATCTCTAGTTTGGATCATGTCCAGACACCTATATCAGTTTCCAGGGAAAACAACAACGTTTTTTTGACTACTCAAGATCTGGGGCAGGGGGCCAATGCCCCCTTTTGCCCCCTCTATAATCCGCCTCCCCACCTATAATCCGCCTCGGGGTAGTGGGAGGAGGGGAAAAGACGAGGACGAGAGAAGAGGAGGTTAGCGAGCCAAGGGTACATCTTGTAGGAAGAAAACGACTACTCAGGAACTTTGAGCAGGAACTCTTCTATTCGGCTTGGACGGTTTTATTTCCATTTGGGTCCTTCACTCCTCTCCTCTAGGATGCGACCCACAACAGATGACTAACACGCAGATACCTACTTACTGTTAGGTGAACAGGGCCAGTAGGTGTTGTACTGAACAAACTAGTAGGCACTTATGTTAATGTAAATATGTAACTCAGTTTACCTTATGCCTAGTATATCTCCTTTTATTGTAACTAATTTTCACTGTATGATAATTGTACTTATGTGTACCTGTGCCTAAATAAACTTACAGATTCAGGAAACTTTTTGGCTGCTGGAGGTTTACCTAGTCGTGTACCTTACTCCACAAGTTCCATGACAGTGGCTTTATTAGGCAAGTCTGGGTTACTAGCCCTCCGGGTTAATAATCCAAACAAGATTTTTCCCCATCCTCTTCTATTTATTGCTATGTGAACAGGGATAGTGGGTTTAATCTAATCAAAAGAGAAGTCCTTTATTTGCCAGATTCAAACTTGGAATTTTTCTGTCGCGAGTCGAGTGAGTAATTAAGAGGGGGTAAAAACGAGGTGAGGGAGGGAGGGAAGGAAGTTAAGAAAGGAAAGGAAAGTAAAAACGAGGAAGGAAGGGAGAGGTGAAAATCGCGCTGTGTTAGTGTTTCATTGGGTTATCCTAGGATAAATCTACATAACGTACATACATGAGCACACCTTATTTGTACCCTCAAGAACATTGTAAAAAAAATGTATGTTATGTACCCAAAGCTTAAATATTATCTTAAAAACAGAACAAATACTATTCCTTATATTATTTCACGAATGAGTATAGAAACAATGTTGATTAGGACTTCCTTTAATTAATGAAAAAGCCAAAGCGGTTTAGCTATTATTTTACTGGTAAAAACTTTGCTTAAATCATTACAATAACGCAAATGGTACAGACATTATTTTCGGTGCCAGCAAAGCAACAGTAGATGCAAAACTCAACAGTAACTAGAGCGAATAACAGCAGCAGCAGCATATAGCACCTGCAGCATACAACAGCATCTGCTGAACACAACAGTAATTGCAGCAGAAAACAACAGCAGCAGAAGCAGCATACCAACAGCCTCACGAGAATAACAAAAAAAAGATCAACATTATCAACATCATGAACAAAGGCCAAACAACAGTACTTTAAAAATAAAACAGTTACTGTCTCCATAAACCTTTTATACGACCAGTGAGGCACTGTGTAAATGTTGACCAGTGCCACTAACACTGTAAATGTTGACAAGTGCCACTAACACTGTAAATGTTGACCAGTGCCACTAACACTGTAAATGTTGACCAGTGCCACTAACACTGTAAATGTTGACCAGTGCCACTAACACTGTAAATGTTGACCAGTGCCACTAACACTGTAAATGTTGACCAGTGCCACTAACACTGTAAATGTTGACCAGTGCCACTAACACTGTAAATGTTGACCAGTGCCACTAACACTGTAAATGTTGACCAGTGCCACTAACACTGTAAATGTTGACCAGTGCCACTAACACTGTAAATGTTGACCAGTGCCACTAACACTGTAAATGCTGACCAGTGCCACTAACACTGTAAATGTTGACCAGTGCCACTAACACTGTAAATGTTGACCAGTGCCACTAACACTGTAAATGTTGACCAGTGCCACTAACACTGTAAATGTTGACCAGTGCCACTAACACTGTAAATGTTGACTAGTGCCACTAACACTGTAAATGTTGACCAGTGCCACTAACACTGTAAATGTTGACCAGTGCCACTAACACTAAATGTTGACCAGTGCCACTAACACTGTAAATGTTGACCCGTGCCACTAACACTGTAAATGTTGACCAGTGCCACTAACAATGTATGTTGACCAGTGATACTAACACTGTATGTTGACTCGTGCCACTAACACTGTATGTTGACCCGTGCCACTAACACTATGTTGACCCGTGCCACTATGTTGACCCGTGCCACTAACACTATGTTGAATCGTGCCACAAACACTATGTTGACCAGTGCCACTAACACTATGTTGACCCGTGCCACTAACACTATGTTGACTCGTGCCACTAACACTGTATGTTGACCAGTGCCACTAACACTATGTTGACCCGTGCCACTAACACTATGTTGACCAGTGCCACTAACACTGTAAATATTGACAAGTGCCACTAACACTGTAAATGTTGACCCGTGCCACTAACACTGTAAATGTTGACCAGTGCCACTAACACTGTAAATGTTGACCAGTGCCACTAACACTATGTTGACCCGTGCCACTAACACTATGTTGACCCGTGCCACTACACTGTATGTTGACCCGTGCCACTAACACTGTATGTTGACCCGTGCCACTAACACTATGTTGACTCGTGCCACTAACACTATGTTGACTCGTGCCACTAACACTATGTTGACTCGTGCCACTAACACTATGTTGACTCGTGCCACTAACACTATGTTGACTCGTGCCACTAACACTATGTTGACTCGTGCCACTAACACTATGTTGACTCGTGCCACTAACACTGTATGTTGAATCGTGCCACTAACACTGTATGTTGAATCGTGCTGTCGTATCAGTATCATATGTACACTTGTGTAGTGTACCAGCATCCAGCATTCATCCCACTTATACAGCTGGTCCCTTTTCGTGTGACGTCACGATACCCGCTGACGTCAGAGGCTCTGCGCATGTGCATAGGCTCACATAGGCGCACACCCTCACTAGCGTTAGACCTACGAGCGAGACAGATGGTGTGGCTGGACTCTCCTACACTTACTGTAAATATACCGTAACCATATAACAAGGAGTATCTTTGACCTCCTATATATCTCTCTCAAGACCCACACAACAGTGCCACTAACACTGTATGTTGAATCGTGCCACTAACACTGTATGTTGACTTGTGCCACTAACACTGTATGTTGACTCGTGTCACTAACACTGTATGTTGACTCGTGCCACTAACACTGTATGTTGACTCGTGCCACTAACACTGTATGTTGACTCGTGCCACTAACACTGTATGTTGACTCGTGCCACTAACACTGTATGTTGACTCGTGCCACTAACACTGTATGTTGACTCGTGCCACTAACACTGTATGTTGACTCGTGCCACTAACACTGTATGTTGACTCGTGCCACTAACACTGTATGTTGACTCGTGCCACTAATACTGTATGTTGACTCGTGCCACTAACACTGTATGTTGACTCGTGCCACTAACACTGTATGTTGACTCGTGCCACTAACACTATGTTGACTCGTGCCACTAACACTATGCTGACTCGTGCCACTAACACTATGTTGACTCGTGCCACTAACACTATGTTGACTCGTGCCACTAACACTATGTTTGTCGTGTCAGTATCATATATACACTTGTGTAGTGTATCTTTCCTTTTATACAGCTGGTCCCTTTGCGTGTGACGTCGCGGGTAAGGCTCAGCGCATGTGCACAGCCTCTCAGAGAGGCACTGCTCACTAACGTTAGACCTACAGGCGAGACAGACGGTGTGCTGGACTCTCCTTCACTTACTGTAAATATACCGTAACCATCCAACAAGGAGTATCTTTGACCTCCTATATATCTCTCCCAAGACCCACGCGACAAGTGGTGAGCAGCGGTGTGCCGTAATTTTTATCGATTACGATGTTATAGAGAGATAGACTACGACAACCAAGCAAACAGCCTCCAGACCGACCACGTTACCAGCTCCTAAATCAAAGAAGTCTACATATCTACAGTATCTCCTGGTCAGCTAAGTGCCTTACTTGTTAATTTTGCTAAAACCTACGAGGGGTTGACCCGGGTTTTGCAAATTCTGTACGAGTAAGCCAGTGAGGGGAGAGTCCCATTCAAGCCAGTAAAGCCACCACCAGTTACGTCAGCCTAGGCTTAAGCCAGCTTCTACCTTGCTGTGCTAATTTGCCACAAGATTCCAAGCCAGTCAATCTGTGTGAAAATATTCTACTAAGCCAGCAAGCCACTCTGCTGTCTGAGAAGTAAGCCACGTGAGTCCAAGCATTTATACCACCTTGTACTCCAGTGTATTGCTGTTCTGTGTACAATAACACCCCCGTGGTATTCCTGGGTTATTCAAGCCACCCTGGGTTAAGTTCATGTAAACGGCGTAAGCCACAGGCGCACGCGGGAAGCAGTGTGGGCTAACCCTACCAGCCACCACCCCCCCACCACCCACGCTAAGGCAGACGCCTTGACCACGTGCATCCACCCACACAAAGCATTAAGTGTGGATTATTTCACCCTTAACTGGGTCCTGCAAGCAGTTTATTGGCTACGAACCAGGTCGAGCGTCCTGAGTGTGTTTCTTCTGAACTGTTGTGCCAACTGTACTAAAGCCTCGGTTCGTAGTTCAACGTTTATGCACATTACTCCTAGATATCTGCGCGT
>WNWK01002671.1:0-38130 GCA_009830355.1 Cherax destructor
ATATATATATATATATATATATATATATATATTATATATATACACATATATATATATATATATATATATATATATACATATATACATATATATATATATATATATACATATATATATATACATATATATATATACATATATATATATATATATACATATATATATATACATATATATATAATATATATATATATATACATATATATATATATATATATATATATATATATATATATATTTATATTGTTTTAATTATTTTACATGTGAATATTTTTTTGTGGAACGGATTAATTGTATTTACATTATTTCTTATGGGAAATAATGGTTCGGGTATGTAAACTTCGTGTTAAGTACTAGCTCTTGGAGTTAATTACGATACTCGGGGGTCCACTGTATTGTCATTATTCCACTGTTTTTAGTGCTTGCAACTGCTAAATAAGCTACCATTTGTCCAAAGAAAGCTCCTAGTTCCAAGCCTGTGGTAAAGAGGCTCAGAAATACAGTAGAACTGAAGAAGGAGATAATAGAAAAATATGAAAGTGGAGTGCGTATCACTGACCTGGCCAGGCTGTATGGTAAAGCCTATTCTACCATCGCTACCATTGTGGCCAAGGGAAATACATGTAAAATCAAGGAAACTGTTGTTGTGAAAGGTGCATTTGTGATCACAAAACAGAGATCGCAAGTGCTGGATGTGGAAAATTTGTTGTTGGTGTGGATCAACAAGAAACAGTTAGCAGGAGATAGTGTTACGCAGGCAATAATATGTGAAAAAGCAAAGCAGTTGCATGATGATCTCATTAAGAAAATGCCTGCAACGAGTGCTGAAGTGAGTGAATTTAAAGCCAGCAGAGGCTGGTTTCAAAAATTTAAGAATCGAAGTGGCATACATAGTGTTGTGAGGCATGGTGAGGCAGCCAGTTGTGACAAAAGTGCGGCTGAAAAATATGTGCCTGAATTCCAGGGGTACAAAGAGGCTGAAGAATTCCTCCCCCAACAAGTGTTTAATTGTGATGAAACAGGCCTGTTTTGGAAGAATATGCCCAACAGGACCTTCATTACTCAGGAGGAAGAGGCACAGCCAGGACACAAGCCTATGAAAGACAGGCTAACTCTGATGCTTTGTGCTAATGCCAGTGTTACCAGTTTGATATCTTTATTATGCACCCCATACCCATCCTGTGGGCGGTAGTCAAAAGATTACAGAGGTACATAATGGGTCCAGGGACTGGACCCCAAAGTTTTGATAGCTGAGCAAGTTACAAAGGTAATGAACTAACAAGTTACAAAGGTAATGAAACATGTAAGTAAATTTACTTACGTTTATACATGGTTACAATCATGAACAAATTAAAACGCAATGAACAATTCACTGTAATGAGTTCTTGGTGCAAATTTTATTGTTGGGTTACACACACACACACACATACATACACACTTACATATACACATACACACATATATACTACATACACACACACGCACACACTGCAAAGTGAAGCCTTTACTGGTGTATCATTCTGAAAATCCCCGAGTGTTTGGCAGATGCGGTATCACCAAGTCTAACTTGTGTATGATGTGGAAGTCTAACAAAAAGGCATGGGTCACAAAGGACATTTTCTTAGTGGTTCAATGGAGTATTTGGCCCCAGTGTGAAGAAATATCTCCAGGAAAATAATTTGCCACTTAAGGGCCTCCTGATAATGGACAATGCTCCTTGTCATCCTCCAAACTTGGTAGAGAAAATTGTGGAGGACTTTAAATTCATCAAAGTGAAGTTCTTGCCCCCTAATACCACTCCTCTCCTCCAGCCCATGAACAAGCAGGTCATTTCCAACTTTAAAAAACTCTACACCAAAGCAATGTTTCAAAAGTGCTTTGATGTTACCACAGACATGAATATAACCCTAAGAGACTTTTGGAAAAATTATTTCCATATCCTGTATTGTGTACACCTTATAGGTAAGGCTTGGGAGGGAGTGACTACCAGGACTTTGAACTCGGCCTGGAGAAAATTGTGGCCAGACTGTGTCCTAGAGAGGGATTTTGAAGGTTTTGGGGCCGAGCCTCAGAACCCTGAGCCTCAGCCTCAGCCTCAGCCTCAGCCTCACCCCCCACACACACACACACACACACACACACACACACGCACGTCTCCGGAGGCACATCAACCAGATAACTGCGGCAGCATATGGGCGTCTGGCAAACCTTAGATTAGCGTTCCGTTACCTTAACAAGGAATCGTTCAAGACACTGTATACCTGTATGTCAGGCCCATACTAGAATATGCAGCACCAGTCTGGAACCCACACCTGGTCAAGCACGTAAGGAAACTAGAGAAGTGCAAAGGTTTGCGACAAGGTTAGTTCCACAACTCAGGGGTCTGTCTTATGAAGAAAGGTTGAGGGAAATAGGACTAACAACACTGGAGGAAAGAAGGGTCAGAGGAGACATGATAACGACATACAAAATACTGCGGGGAATTGACAAGGTAGATAGTGACAGGTTGTTTCAGAGAGGGAACACAGAAACAAGGGGACACAACTGGAAGCTGAAGACTCAGATGAGTCAAAGGGATGTCAGGAAACATTTCTTCAGCCACAGAGTAGTCAGGAAGTGGAATGGACTAGAGAAAGATATAGTGGAGGCAGGAACCATACATAGTTTTAAGACAAGGTATGATAAAGCTCATGGAGCAGGGAGAGCAGAGACCCAGTAGCAGACAGCGAAGAGGCGGGGCCAGGAGCTGAGTCTCGACCCCTGCAACCACAATTAGGTGAGTACACACACACACACACACACACACACACACACACACTCACTCACTCTTCTACGCCCCGATGGCATGGTGGCTAGCGCTCTTGCTTCACGCACGGAGGGCCCGGGTTCAATTCCCGGCGGGGCCGAAACATTTCGAAGGTTTTGGGGCCGAGCCTCAGAACCCTGAGCCTCAGCCTGTTGTGGAAGAAATTGTGGAACTGGGCAAGTCCATGGGGTTGGAGGTGAGTGGTGAGGATGTGGAACAGTTGGTGGAGGAGCACAATGAAGAGCTAACCACTGAAGATCTGCAAGAGCTTCAACAGCAACTGCAACAAGAGACCACAGGTCAGGACAATGGTTCAGAGGAGGAGGAGGTGGAACAGAGATAGAAGGTGCCTTCTTCAAGGATTAAGGAGATCTGTGCCAAATGGACTGATGTGCAAGGCTTTATGGATGAATATCACCCTAACCATGCTGTTGCAGGCCGTGCTGGCAACCTGTACAATGACAGTGGTGTCCCATTTCAGGGATGTGTTAAAGAATCGCAAGACACAGAGCTCCCTGGACAGATTTTGGTTAGAGAGGGTCCAGTGACTCTCAACCTGGTCCTAGTGGCATTAAAAGTAAAGGCCAGTAACCCCAGAAAGAACTTGCCACCTGCAGTGTTATGGAAGGATTCCCCTTCCAAACACTAGCATACTATACTCCATCCTTTCCCCTCCTCCCGTCCTCCACACATCAACAACTCTTCAATAAATGTAAGTGACATGTTATTGTATTATATTTACATGTATTTCTTTAATGTTCATTAAATTGTGTATTATTTAATGTCAAAAAATTCTAAAAATATTTTATTTTACTACTTTTAAGTCTGGAACGGATTAATTTTATTTCCATTATTTCTTATGGGGAAAATTGATTCGGATAATGATTGATTCGGTTACAGATACCACCTCTGACAGATTAATATCGCTAACTAGCCTGATAAGAAGGTCCAAAAATTGTATTATGAGAACAGACTCCAGACCGTAAAAGGTGATATGAAAAGACCTGGAAAACCCTATCTGCAATTCTAGGAAATAAAAGATATCCACGAACAATACCATCAAATTATCAAAAACAGACGAACCCCTACTCTCACCAACTGAGACAGCAAACAGACTTAATGTTTTCTTCTCCATCATAGGAAAGAATCTAGCTGAGTAGAATCCCAAGTTCGAACACTCGTCCAACAGACTACCTCACCAACACCTACCCAGATACACTATTCCTAGCTCCTACCAACTCAATTGAAGTCTCGCTCATAATCAACACCCTTAAAAACAAAGCAGGAGACATAAACAGCTTACCACCCTTTATGTACAAAAAGCTTCACAGTACTGTCACCAATTATAGCAGCATTATTCAATAAATCCATTGAATCTTCTACCTTCCCATCAATTCTCAAAATAGCTAGGGTCACCCCGATCCACAAAGGAGGTGACCAAACTGACTTGAATAATTATAGACCAATCTCAAATTTACCACTTCTTACTAAAATCTTCGAAAAATTAATTCATAGACAGATCTATTCCTACCTCGTCTCACACAATGTACTCAACCCTGTCAATTTGGATTCAGGACTAACAAGAGCACAAACGATGCTATAACACACATGTTAGAGTTAATATACACCGCACTTGAGAAGAAAGAAGTCCGCTGGGAATCTTCATAGACCTACGCAAAGCTTTGATACAGTCGACCATGATTTATTGCTCACAAAATTAGGCACTATGGTATTAGGGGCACCCACTCAACTACCTAAAGTCGTACCTTAGCAACAGAAGTCAGTACGTGAACACAAATGGAGAGAACTCTTCCACACAACAAATTACAGTCGGAGTCCCTCAAGGAAGTGTCCTGGGGCCACTGGCCCTCCTATTCCTCATTTACATAAATGACCTACCGAATGCATCACAACTACTCAAACCCATATTATTTGCAGATGACACAGCATGTGTCTTCTCTCACCCAAATCCAGTCATACTAGCCAACACTGTTAATGCCAAATTACAGAAAATATCAACATGGATGAAGACAAATAAGCTTACTCTCAATACTGACAAGACCTACTTCATTCAGTTTGGAAACAAAGCCACAAATGTTCCACTTAACATAACGCTCAATGGTTCACCCATCACGACTCAGAGGGAAAATTCCTAGGAATCCACCTTGACAGTAGTCTTAAATTCCAAACACACACACAACAAATTTCCTAGAAAATCTCAGACAGTAGGTATATTATCTAAGATACGCTATTATGTGCCACAACCAGCTCTCATTGCACTATATCATTCTCTTATCTACCCTTATCTCACCTATGGAATCTGTGCATGGGGCTCAACAACATTAAATCACCTTAGACCACTCATAACCCAGCAAAAGGCTGCAGTCAGGATGATAAATTCCCACTCTAGACAGCATACTCCACCTATATTCAAAACTTTAAAACTACTCACCGTAAAAAATATTCATACTTATTCATGCGCCTTCTACATATATAAAACTCTACATGCTAATATCAACCCTCCGCTCAAAATTCTCCTCAACAACTTTAATAGGTCCCATGACCACGACACGAGAGACAGATCACTATTTGACATACCCCGAGTCCATACTAACCAATGTAAAAATTCTATGCACATAAAGGGCCCCAGAATCTGGAATTCGTTACCAGTAAATATTAAGTTAACCTTGTCGGAAAATCAATTCAAGACTCTTCTCAAAAATCACCTACTCACCCTATACTAAATACTCGTACTGTAACAAACTTTCAAACCCAATGTTATTTTACTTAAGATAATCTCAGTTTTATATTGTCATCCTCCTTAACACTTGTTGCAATTTCATATCATATTGTCATCTAAAATAGTATAGTATCATCATTTTGTTAATTTGAAATAAAATATATAACTAGAAGAAACTCGATAAATTTCTCTAGTATTGTTATTTTACTAGTATAGCATCAACATAATGTAACTTGAAATAAAATATACAACTAGAATAAACTCAACCAATTTCTCTAGTATTGTCTTTTAATAGTATGTATAATCATATTGTAATTTGAAATAATATATACAGTGGTACCCCATGTTACGATGTTATCATCTTACGTTATTTTCGATAACCGATATTTATAACGTAAAAAATTTGATTGTGATTTACGATGTTTGCTTCATGTAACGACATTCGTACCGGACGTGTCCGCTTGGCGCCCAGCTGAGCGCGCACTCCAGGGAGCGTCAGTGTGCTATTGTTTACAAGTGAGAGCGACCACCCACCCACACCCACGCATTCATACCAGTATATTGTCATTATTCCACTGTTTTAGTGCTTGCAACTGCTAAATAAGCCACCATGGGCCCCAAGAAAGCTCCTAGTGCCAAGCCTGTGGTAAAGAATGTGCAGGGAGTGTAGCATTCATGCAGGGAGTGTAGCATTCATGCAGGGAGTGTAGCATTCAAAGAAAAAGGCCAGTAACCCCAGAAAAGAACTTGGTACCTGCAGTGTTAATGGAAGGGGATTCCCCTTCAAACACTAGCATACTACTCCACCTTCTCCCCTCCTCCGTCCTCCACACATCAACAACTCTTCAATAAATGTAAGTGACATGTTATTGTACAATATTTACATGTGTATTTAGGTATTCTTTATTAAATTCTGTATTATTTAATGTCAAAAGTTCTAAAAATATTTATTTAACTACTTTTGGAAGTCTTGGACGGATTAAATTTATTTCCATTATTTCTTATGGGAAAATTGATTCGTGTAACGATTGTTTCGCCTTAAAATATGCCCTCTCTGACGGATTAATATCGTAAGTCGGGGTACCACTGTAACTAGAATAAACTCAATCAATTTCTCTAGTATTAAGTACTTAGTGAATAAGTCTTTAGAATAAGCTGCCCCTAATGCCATGGCATGCCAGTGGCTCTCCTTGCATTACAGTTTTATAATTGTAACTACCAATAACTATGTATACTTGTAACTTGCATCGAAATAAAAATATTATTATTATTATTATTATTAATTACTCACCACTCATATTCATTCACATAGTAGGCATAAGGCCTTTAAAAGAAATGGTGAGACTGAAACAATTTACTTTACCAAAAGCCAAGGCAGGGCAGAGCAAAATTTAATGTTCCTAAAATACTGAGTGAAGCTCAAAACAAATAGAGTGAAGCTCTTAACATAAAATAAATTAACATTAGAGCAGCTGTGAAGTACTTAGTGGAGTTGGAAGTAGTCAGTAGAGTGATTTAACCTGTGGCCGGAGCCTAGCATTACACCTCTCACCAGGTGAAAAAAAGGGGAGGTATAGCAGGAGTTAGTCACTCACCTCACCTCAACAAGCAGACTACCATTCAACTATCACTATACATACCTTCACACTTACATTACTCCCATCTATGGACTTTTCCCTCACAGGGACTGATACCTCAAACTCCTCTTCTCCTTACCCCCCTCTGCTTTGTATTGGACTGATGAAGCCAGTGTGTGGCAAAACGTTTTCTTAATAAAGATTCCCATGTGTTGCATAAGTGTCTCAATCTTCAAGATAATCTGGCATAACATATTCTGTGTAGTATGAACCTTGGTGAAGATTAAGACACATGTGCAACAGTTGGGTATCTTTATTGATGAAACATTTCAAATACACAGTAGGCTTCTTCAGTCAATTCAGAGGCAATAGGTGTAGTAGTGAAGATGTAATCAGTCCATCAACCTTGGAGAAAAAGTATTTGAGGTGATCAGTCCCTCAGCCTGGAGAAGAGTTCAGTTCCATGGTCTGGAACTCTTCTTCAGTTTGGGATAAAATCCTTTATTCCTATACTAGATGCACTTGAAGCCAATTAAGAAGAGCTACTGTGGAAATAAATGGTATAAAATACCGACACAATGGAAAAATAAACACATAAGCAGTATAATGTGATCCTTTATTGACAACGTTTTGCCCACACAGTGGGCTTTATCAAGTCAGATATACCTGGGTGAAAGGTATATACAGTGGTACCCCGGTTTACGTAATTAATTCATTCCAGAATGCTGTTCAAGTGCCGTTACCAAACGAATTTGTTCCCATAAGGAATAATGTAAATTAGATTAGTCCTTTTAGACCCCCAAAAATACACTTACAAAAGCACTTACAAAAATACACTTACAAAAGCACTTACAAAAATACACTTAAATAATTGTTCGAGTTTGGAGCAGTACATAAACCGGGGGTCCACTATACTCGTGTGCCTTTCACCCAGGTAGATCTGTTTGTGACTTGATAAAGCCCACTGTGTGGGCAAAACGTTGTCAATAAGGGATCACATTATACTGCTTATGTGTTTATTTTTCCAGCTGCTGTGGAGTTCAGCTCCTTGGAGCTGAACTCTTCTCCAGGCTGAGGGACTGACCGCCTCAAATACTTTTTCTCTAAGGTTGATGGACTGATTACATATTATTATTTCATTACTGCTGCTGCCTCTGTATTTGACTGAAGAAGCCTACTGTGTAGGCAAAACGTTTCATCAATGAAGATTCCCAACTGTTGCACATGTCTTAATCTTCAACTTGTCACAAGAGTCACATGATCACATCGTCTACCTGTCCTCATCTCAACATGACATTCTTCAGGTCACCATTTGTCACTCACACCTCACTCTCTGCCTGTATATACTGTCTTTTTAACCTCTGTATGTTAGAAGTGATCAGGGTCCTAGGACTGTTTTCTAATAAATATGTTCTAATGGAGACCTGACGAGCTGTTGGAGTGTGAGCAGGGTAACATTTTGTGAAGGGATTCAGGGATTAGGAAATTATAGATCCATCTACCAACTTTTCCTGTTATTCCTTTATCACGCATTTTGTGTGCTATTACACCATGGTCACACTTGTCAAAGGCTTTTGCAAAATCTGTGTATATAACATCTGCATTCTGTTTATCTTCTAGAGCATCCAGGACCTTGTCGTAGTGGTCCAGTAGTTGGGACAGACAGGAGCGGCCTGCTCTAAACCCATGCTGCCCTGGGTTGTGTAATTGATGGGTATCTAGATGAGTGGCGATCTTGCTTCTTAGAACCCTTTCAAAGATTTTTATGATATGGGATGGTAGTGCTATTGGTCTGTAGTTCTTTGCCAGTGCCTTACTGCCCCCTTTGTGGAGTGGGGCAATGTCTGTTGTTTTTAGTAACTGTGGGACAACCCCAGTGTCCATGCTCCCTCTCCATAGGATGTTAAAAGCACGTGATAGGGGCTTCTTGCAGTTCTTGATGAACACTGAGTTCCATGAGTCTGGGCCTGGAGTGGAGTGCATGGGAATGTCATTTATTGCCTCTTCGCCTGTATAGAGAGCGCCATTATCTTTCTAGGTTTGCGTCTATCAAGTTCTGTGGCACTCATAAAAAATTCATTTAGGTCTTCGACTTTGTCTGGTTAGCTGCTCGCTAAAAACTGAGTCATACTGGGACTTGGTAGCTCACTCATTTCCTTGCTGTCATCTGTGTAGGACCCATCCCGTTTAAGTAGGGGCCCAATACTGGATGTTGTTCTCGACTTTGATTTGGCATAAGAAAAGAAATACTTTGGGTTTCTTTCAATTTCATTCATGGCTTTTAGTTCTTCCCACATGTCTTGATTCCTGTAAGATTCCTTTAGTTTTAATTCGATGTTTGCTATTTCTCTGATCAGTGTCTCCCTACGTATTTCAGATATATTGGCCTCTTGTAGCCGCTCTGTTATTCTTTGCCTTCGCCTGTATAGGGAGCGCCATTCTCTTTCTAGTTTACATCTTCCTCCTTTTTAAGGAAATTTGTCTCAAGCAAACCTCAAGTGCCCTTAGTTAATTTGTTTAGACATAGGTTAGATCTGAGATGCTAGGCTATCTTCCCAGTTTATATCATTTAGGACTTGGTTTACTGAGATCCACCTATGTTTTGTTATTGAAGTTGAATTTGGTGAAGGCTCCATCACGACTGATCACATTTTGTCGGTCTGGGGCTCCCTGCATACATGTCTGGACCTCTATTATATTGTGATCTGAGTATTGTTTTTGATATGATGACATTTCGTATCAGATCATCATTGTTAGTGAAGATGAGGTCCAGCGTATTCTCCAATCTTGTAGGCTCTATTATTTGCTGGTTTAAGGTGACTTTGGTGCAGAGATTTAAAAGCTTGTGTGGGTGCGAGTTTTCATCTGAGCTGCCTCCTGGTGTTATCTCTGCTACCACATTATTTGGAATATTCCTCCATTTTAGATGCCTCAGGTTGAAATCCCCCAGGAGCAAGATGTTGGGGGCAGGAGCTGGAAGGTTTTCCAGACAGTGGTCAATTTTCAGAAGCTGTTCCTGGAAGTGTATTTTTGGGGGTCTAAAAGGACTAATCTAATTTACATTATTTTTGGTTTTTCTTTTGGGCCAGCATGCCTTGCTGGGATATGGTCGATTTGTTTAAAGAAGTGGAGAATTATCACTTTTACTGATGGGAAGAACTTCACAGCTTCTCTTAGGCTTTGAACATCTGTCCATCACTACTTTTGTGCTTTGGTGTCATTATTATTAAGCAAAATTTAGTTTTTTTTTTGGGCCATGGTAAACCGTGGATAACTGAAATCGTGGAAACTGAATCCGTGGATATGGGGGTGATACTGTATTATCATGTTAGACACAGGACTTTGGACAAATAACCAACTAATGCAAGATTTAAAATACAATTAATTAAAATGACTGAAATTATAGGTATAGTAGGTTGGTAGACAGCAACCGCCCAGGGAGGTACTACCGTCCTGCCAAGTGAGTGTAAAACGAAAGCCTGTAATTGTTTTACATGATGGTAGGATTGCTGGTGTCTTTTTTTCTGTCTCATAAACATGCAAGATTTCAGGTACATCTTGCTACTTCTACTTACACTTAGGTCACACTACACATTCATGTACAAGCATATATATACACACCCCTCTGGGTTTTCTTCTATTTTCTTACTAGTTCTTGTTCTTATTTCCTCTTATCTCCATGGGGAAGTGGAACAGAATTCTTCCTCCGTAAGCCATGCGTGTCGTAAGAGGCGACTAAAATGCCGGGAGCAAGGGGCTAGTAACCCCTTCTCCTGAATATATTACTAAATGTAAAAGGAGAAACTTTCGTTTTTTCTTTTGGGCCACCCTGCCTCGGTGGGAAACTGCCGACATGTTGAAAGAAAGAAGAAAAGATTGAAATTATACATTGATGCCAGCTAAACTAATGTTTTAATTCACTAGAGGTTGAATAATGTATCGAGAGAGTATTTGCAGTTGTGTGTGTCAGGAATGTGGTGCTCTGTGCATTGAAAATGGGTTGAGCAAATATTTTGTTAGTGGGTTTGGGATTGAGAAGGACCTGCCTAGTATGGGCCAGTAGGCCTGCTGCAGTGTTCTTCTTTTCTTATTAATTAATTGAAGTGTAATGAACACTTGTCAATATTCAACAATAACCCCACTTGGAGTCTGAAACTCAGGAGATTAATTGTTTTGTAAATTACAACCCCCTTCTGGGGTCCTCTTCAGCAGATGATCCCAAAAGGGGGTCATGATATACTGATCAATTAATATCCTAAGTTTCTGTCTCCTTGTGGACTATTATTGAGCCTTAATTAACCTTGTGTATACATAATGATTAACCCTGTATACAAAATGTTATAAACTATGTGTAATAATATATGTAGTACAGTATGTCAGTGGTATAATATACATGACTTCATGTGTATACAGTATATTAAAGTATGTCACTGTGTATACCAGATATACTGTGGTATATCAGAGGTACGTATGTGGTGTCTCTGTATATATAGACTAGATTTAGATGTTATGCATACGGGTGGTCCTTAACTTATGATGCAAGTCGGAAATATCATAAGTTGAATATGAATATAATATAATACATTCGTAGATGGGGTTGCAAAAGAAGTAAATGCTAGGGTGTTGGGGAGAGGAGTGGGATTAAATTTTGGTGAATCAAGTACAAAATGGGAGTTGACACAGTTACTTTTTGCTGATGATACTGTGCTTATAGGAGATTCTAAAGAAAAGTTGCAAAGGTTAGTGGACGAGTTTGGGAGGGTGTGTAAAGGTAGAAAGTTGAAAGTGAACAAAGATAAGAGTAAGGGGATGAGAGTATCAAACAATTTAGATAAAGAAAAATTGGATATCACATTGGAGAGAGGGAGTATAGAAGAAGTGAATGTTTTCAGATATTTGGGAGTTGACTTGTCAGCAGATGGGTTTATGAAGGATGGGTTAACCATAGAATTGATGACGGAAAAAAGGGAGTGATGCGTTGAGGTATCTGTGGAGACAAAAAACGTTATCTATGGAGGCAAAGAAGGGAATGTATGAAAGTATAGTGGTACCAACACTCTTATATGGGTGTGAAGCTTGGGTTGTAAATGCTGCAGCGAGGAGGAGGCTGGAGGCAGTGGAGATGTCCTGTCTAAGGGTAATGGGTGGTGTAAATATTATGCAGAGAATTCAGAGTGTGGAAATTAGGAGGATTTGTGGAGTTACTAAAAGTATTAGTCAGAGGGCTGAAGAGTGGTTGATGAGGTGGTTTGGTCATTTAGAGAGAATGGATCAAAGTAGAATGACTTGGAGAGCGTATAAATCTGTAGGGGAAGGAAGGCGGGGTAGGGGTCGTCCTCGAAAAGGTTGGAGGGAGGGGGTAAAGGAGGTTTTGTAGGCGAGGGGCTTGGACTTGCAGCAAGCATGTGTGAGCATGTTAGATAGGAGTGAATGGAGATGAATGGTTTTTGGGACCTGACGAGCTGTTGGAGTCTGAGCAGGGTAATATTTAGTGAAGGGATTCAGGGAAACCTGTTATTATAGATTTAGCCGACTTGAGTCCTGGAAAAGGGAAATACAATGCCTGCACTTTAAAGGAGGGGTCTGGGATAGTGATAGTTTGGAGGGTCTAATTCTAAACTGTAGTATCTGAGCACCTCTGCAAAGACAGTGATTATGTATGAGTGAGGTGAAAGTGTTGAATGATGGTGAAAGTATTTTCTTTTTGGGGATTTTCTTTCTTTTTGGGTCACCCTGCCTCGGTGGGAGACGGCCGACTTGATGAAAAAAAAAATTACATAACTACTGTCACTAAGTAAATAGACAAATAATTACAGTGGTACCTCGAGTTACGATGGTCCCCAAAATCGCCCTTTTATGTAAGTTTATTTTTTTAAATGCTTTTGTAAGTATATTTTTGGGGGTGTAAAAGGACTAGTCTATTTTACATTATTCCTTATGGGGATAAATTAGTTTGGTAATGGCACTTGAACAGCATTCTCGAACGAAAAAATATCGTAACTTGAGGTACCACTGTACTGTAATCATTTACCAGTATTGGAAAGTCAATACAGTGGACCCTCGCTATTCGAACACTCCAAAACTCACCCTCATTCTAGAATGCTGTTCCAGTGCTGTTACCAAACGAATTTATTCCCATAAGGAATGATGTAATTAGATTAGTCCATTTCAGACCCCAAAAAATATACTTATAAAAGCACTTAAAATAATAAACTTACATAAAAGGGTGAGTTTTGGAGTGTTCGAATAGCGAGGATAAACTGTAAATGAATTCAAGTTAGGGATGTGCTGCCTTCATGCTGGGTAATTATCTTCGGTATCATCTCCAAAGTAATTGTTTCCGCACCATTGTAAAGTTGAAATATTGTAAATCAAGGAACACTTGTACAGTGGTCCCTCGGTTTTCGTGCATCTCCAAACTCAAACATTTATGTAAGTGTATTTTCGTAAGTGCTATTGCAAGTGTATTTTTGGGGTCTGAAATAGACTATCCTACGTGACATTATTTCTTAAGAAGTAAATTCGTTCAGTAATGGCACTTGAGCAGCATTCTGGAACGAATTTTTGGCGAAAACCGAGGGACCACTGTACGTACTTCAAAATTATTAAAGTAAGTGCTTTATCAGTGTAGAGATGTTACAGAATTTGACCTGTAATGCTTTTTGTTTTGTTTTAGGTTAAACATGCCAAGCTAGCCGAGGGAGTGGAGCAAGCCATGACTGACAAGAAATATGTTGGGAATTTCGACACCCAGCAGATAGAGCCGTGTTATCCACCGATTATCCAGTCTGGGGGAAATTATGCCCTCAAGTTCAGTGTATCCAGGTACCTGTGGAACACTAGTTACTTTTTTCTAGTTATTAAGCTGCCCTGGAAGTCATTGTCTGCTGCTGGAAATCCTTGTCCACTGCTGGAAATCCTTGTCCACTGCTGGAAATCCTTGTCCACTGCTGGAAATCCTTGTCCACTCCTAGGAATCTTCGTCCACTCTTGGAAATCTTCATCCACTCATAGAAATCCTTGTCCCTCTCCTGGAAGGAATTGTTCACTTTAGGAAATTTTTATTTATGCCTGGTTTACCATACTGGAATTCTGGAGTTGGAAAGTACAATGCCTGTAGTCTGAAGGACGAGTGAAGATGTTATAGTTCTGGGGGTGCGAAGCACAGTGCCTGTACTCTGAAGGATGAGTAAAGATGTTACAGTTCGGAGGGTCATTTGAACTGTGATATCAGCACATCTCTGGCAGGACAGTGATGGAGTGAGCGATGATGAAAGTGTTTCTTCATTTTTGGGTCACCCTGCCTCAGTGGGAAATGACCAGAATGTAAAAAAAGAAAAAGTAATTTCAACCCCATAATGAACCCAAATCATAAATTAAGTTTGTTATTTTTTGTTATTAACACATCGGCCGATTCCCACCAAGGCAGGGTGGCCCGAAAAAGAAAAACTTTCATCATCATTCACTCCATCACTGTCTTGCCAGAGGGGTGCTTTACACTACAGTTATAAAACTGCAACATTAACACCCCTCCTTCAGAGTGCAGACACTGTACTTCCCATCTCCAGGACTCAAGTCCGGCCTGCCGGTTTCCCTGAATCCCTTCATAAATGTTACTTTGCTCACACTCCAACAGCACGTCAAGTATTAAAAACCATTTGTCTCCATTCTTCTTCTTTCAACACGTCGGCCGTTTCCCACTGAGGCAGGGTGGCCCAAAAGGAAAAACGAAAGCTTCTCCTTTTACATTTAGTAATATATTCAGGAGAAGGGGTTACTAGCCCCTTGCTCCCGGCATTCTAGTCGCTTGTCTCCATTCACTCCTATCAAATACCCTCACACATGCTTGCTGGAAGTCCAAGCCCCTCGCACACAAAACTTCCTTTACCCCCTCCCTCCAACCTTTCCTAGGCCGACCCCAACCCCGCCTTCCCTCCACTACAGATTTATACACTCGAAATTATTCTGTCTCGTTCCATTCTCTCTACATGTCCGAACCACCTCAACAACCCCTCCTCAGCTCTCTGGATAATAGTTTTGGTAATCCCGCATCTCCTCCTAATTTCCAAACTCCGAATTCTCTGCATTATATTCACACCACACATTGACCTCAGACATGACATCTCCACTGCCTCCAGCCTTCTCCTCGTTGCAACATTCATCACCCATGCTTCACACCCATATAAGAGTGTTGGTATAACTATACTCTCATACATTCCCTTCTTTACTTCCATGGACAAAGTTCTTTGTCTCCACAGACTCCGAAGTGCTCCACTCACCCTTTTTTCCTCATCAATTCTATGATTCATCTCATCCTTCATAGACCCATCTGCTGACATGTCTACTCCCAAATATCTGAATACTACATTCACCTCCTCCATACTCTCTCCCTCCAATCTGATATCCAATCTTTCATCACCTAATCTTTTTGTTATCCTCATCACCTTACTCTTTCCTATATTCACTTTCAATTTTCTACTTTTACACACCCTACCAAATTCATCCACCAACCTCTGCAACTTCTCTTCAGAATCTCCCAAAAGCACAGTGTCATCAGCAAAAAGCAACTGTGACAACTCCCACTTTGTATTTAATTCTTTATCTTTTAACCCCACACCTCTTGCCAAGACCCTCGCATTCACTTCTCTTACAACCCCATCTATAAATATATTGAACAACCATGGTGACATCACACATCCTTGTCTAAGGCCCACTTTTACTGGGAAATAGTCCCCTTCCCTCCTACACACTCTAACTTGAGCCTCACTATCCTCATAAAAACTCTTCACTGCTTTCAGTAACCTACCTCCTATTCCATACACCTGCAACATCTGCCACATTGCCCTCCTATCCACCCTATCATACGCCTTTTCCAAATCCATAAATGCCACAAAAACCTCTTTACCCTTATCCAAATACTGTTCACCTATATGTTTCACTGTAAACACTTGGTCTACACAACCCCTACCTTTCCTAAAGCCCCCTTGTTCATCTGCTATCCTGCTTTCTGTCTTACTCTTAATTCTTTCAATAATAACTCTACCATATACTTTACCAGGTACACTCAACAGACTTACTTTCTTTCAACACGTCGGCTGTTCCCCACCAAGGCGGGGTGGCCCAAAAGGAAAAACGAAAGTTTCTCCTTTTACAATTAGTAATATACACAGAAGAAGGGGTTACTAGCCCCTTGCTCCCGGCATTTTAATGGCCTCTTACGACACGCATGGACTCAACAGACTTATTCCCCTATAATTTTTGCACTCTCTTTTGTCCCCTTTGCCGTTATACAAAGGAACAATACAAGCTCTCTGCCAGTCCCTAGGTACCTTACCCTCTTCCATACATTTATTAAATAATAGCACTAACTACTCCAAAACTATATCCCCACCTGCTTTTAACATTTCTATCTTTATCCCATCAATCCCAGCTGCCTTACCCCCTTTCATTCTACCCACTGCCTCACGAACTTCCCCCACACTCACAACTGGCTCTTCCACACTCCTACAAGATGTTATTCCTCCTTGCCCTATACACGAAATCACAGCTTCCCTGTCTTCATCAACATTTAACAACTCATCAAAATATTCCCTCCATCTTCCCGATACCTCTAACTCTCCATTTAATAACTCTCCTCTCCTATTTTTAACTGTCAAATCTATTTGTTCCCTAGGCTTCCTCAACTTATTAATCTCACTCCAAAACTTTTTCTTATTTTCAACAAAATTTGTTGATAACATCTCACCCACTCTCATTTGCTCTTTTTACATTGCTTCACCACTCTCTTAACCTCTCTTTTTCTCTCCATATACTCTTCCCTCCCTGCATCACTTCTACTTTGTAAAAACCTCTCATATGCTAACTTTTTCTCCCTTACTACTCTCTTTACATCATCATTCCACCAATCGCTCTTCTTCCCTCCCGCACCCACTCGCCTGTAACCACAAACTTCTGCTGAACACTCTTAACACTACATTTTTAAATCTACCCCATACATCTTCGACCCCATTGCCTACACTCTCACTAGCCCATCTATCCTCCAATAGTTGTTTATATCTTACCCTAACTGCCTCCTCTTTTAGTTTATAAACCTTCACCTCTCTCTTACTTACCTCTTCTATTTTCCTTGTATCCCATCTACCTTTTACTCCCACTGTAGCTATAACTAAAAAGTGATCTGATATATCTGTTGCCCCTCTATAAACATGTACATCCTGAAGTCTACTCAACAGTCTTTTATCTACCAATACATAGTCCAACAAACTACTGTCATTATGCCCTACATCATATCTTGTATACTTATTTATCCTCTTTTTCTTAAAATATGTATTACCTATAACTAAACCCCTTTCTATACAAAGTTCAATCAAAGGGCTCCCATTATCATTTACACCTGGCACCCCAAACTTACCTACCACACCCTCTATACATGTTTCTCCTACTTTAGCATTTAGGTCCCCTACCACAATTACTCTCACTTGGTTCAAAAGTTCCTATACATTCTAGTCCTATACATTCTAGTCTCAACTCCTTCATTTATCTTGACGTGTATATAAAAACTTTAGTTTTTCCTTTAGTCTGCCTAAAATGCACTGCTGTTTAGTCACTTTATTTTCTGCCTAACAGTATTTTATTACATATAAACAACATTACTGTATATTGAAGAAAAGAAATAAATTTATTATTAATTATTAGTATACAGCCTTTCCTCACTTAGCGACGTACAGTGGACCCCTGGTTTTCGTAATTCGTTCCAGAATGCTGTTCAAGTGCCATTACCAAATGAATTTATTCCCATAAGGAATAATGTAAATTAGACTAGTCCTTTTAGACCCCCAAAAATACACTTACAAAAGCACTTACAAAAATACACTTACGTAATTGTTCGAGTTTGGAGCATAACGAACACCGGGGGTCCACTGTACGTACTCGTTTACTGACGACTCGGACTTACGATTGGCTCTCTGATCAGTATGTATACCTAAATATTGTATATTAGAGCTGATTTCCTCTATTCTGTTTATTACAATACAGTGGTACCTTGAGTTTCGAACTTAATCCGTTCCAGGAGCTAGTCCTAAAGACGAAACGCCCTAAAGTAGAAGCAATATTTCCCATAAGAAATAATGTAAATACAATTACAGTGGACCCCCGGATTATGTGATTAATCCGTTCCAGAGAGCTTAACTTAAACCGAAAATAACTTAATCCGAATATTTTCCCCATAAGAAATAATGGAAATTCAATTAATCCGTTCCAGACACCCAAAAGTATTAAAATAAATATTGTTTACAACTAATAAATACAACAGTGTAGTAACTTAACACTTACCTTTATTGAAGAGTTTTTGATGTGTGGAAGATGGAAGGAGGGGGGAGGGAGTAGTAGTATGCTAGTGTTTGGAAGGGGAATCCCCTTCCATTAACACTGCAGGTACCAAGTTCTTTTCTGGGGTTACTGGCCTTTTTCTTTTAATGCCACTAGGACCAGCTTGAGATTCACTGGAACCCTCTCTCACAAAAAAATCTGTCCAGGGAGCTCTGTGTCTGGCATTTCTTTAAAACATCCCTGAAATGGGACACCACATTGTCATTGTACATGTTGCCAGCATGGCCTTCAACAGCTTTGTTAGGGTGAAAATCATCCATAAAGCCTTGCACATCAGTCCATTTGGCACAGATCTCCCTAATCCTTGAAGAAGGCACAGTCTTCCATCTCTGTTCCTCCTCCTCCTCTGGACCATTTTCCTGAACTGCACTGGTTATCTCTTCATTGTCCTCCTCCACCAACTCTTCCACATCCTCAGTACTAACATCCAACCCCATGGACTTCTCCAGTGCCACAATTGCTTCCACAACAGACTCAGGCTCAGGGTCCTGAGGCTCATTTCTAAAACCTTCAAAATCCCTCTCTGGGACACAGTCTGGCCACAATTTTCTCCAGGCAGAGTTCAAAGTCCTGGTAGTCACTCCCTCCCAAGCCTTACCTATAAGGTTTATTCAATGGAGGATATTGAAGTAATCTTTCCAAAACTAAATTTTAGGGTCAGTCCAGTGTCTGATGTCACATCAAAGCACTTTTGAAACATTGCTTTGGTGTAGTTTTTTTTTAACCCTTTGACTGTCGGAGGCCCCTTTCTGAAACTCATTCTATGTCGGGAAATATTTGAAAAAAAAAAAAAATTCTTATCAAAATGTTAAGATTATTTTTCTGATTGTTTTTATCCTAAAAAAATTTTTTGCGATCAGTACTTACCAAGATATGGAGGCGTAAAGTTGGTAGAAAATGAGCTGCGTGTGGCAACAGTGGTGAATGCTGATCACTCGGTAAACTTTTGTTTACTTCCATTCGTAGATTTCTTGTTTTTTTTTCACTTTTATTTTTGTACGTAACTTATGTGGCCTGTGAGACCAAAGTAAGGTGCAATGTACATACATACACTCGTTGTATGCAACACAATAACCGCACAAACATTATTATCATTATATTGTTTACAAAACTTGTTTACACAAACCAACAATACAAAAAATTCTTTTACTATTGTTCTATACTATATATACAAATGTACAGTCACTGGACATGTTCATAGAAGTTCTGCAGCTTGTGGAACTCTTTGAAACATGGTTCTATGCACAGTAGTGTTTTACATTCCTCACATAAAACGAGTGTGTCTGCATTTTTGTGGGCGTTTTTTTTTTTGTATATGCATAGACAAAACACCTCTTGTGAGCAGTTTTCCTCAAAGTAGTAGCAGGCAGTTGTGTTAGGCAGTTATCCTAGGTTGATGGTCGTCTGGGTCGTCATTCTTTCCTTCCTTCATTCCTACATTCCTACATTCCTCTTACCTTCCTTCCTTCCTTCCTTCCTTCCTTCCTTCCTTCCTTCCCTTCCTTCCTTCCTTCCTTCCTTCCTTCCTTCCTTCCTTCCTTCCTTCCTTCCTTCCTTCCTTCCTTCCTTCCTTCCTTCCTTCCTTCCTCTTCCTTCCTTCCTTCCTTCCTTCCTTCCTTCCTTCCTTCCTTCCTTCCTTCCTTCCTCCCTTCCTTCCTTCCTCCCTTCCTTCCTTCCTTCCTTCCTTCCTTCCTTCCTTCCTTCCTTCCTTCCCTTCCTTCCTCCTCCTCACCCTACCTCCTACCTCCTCCTCCTCCTGCCTCCTCCTACCTCCTACCTACCTACCTACCTCACCTACCTCACCCTCCTTCCTTCCTTCCTTCCTTCCTTCCTTCTGATTTCTATATACAGTGGTACCTCGAGTTACGATATTTTTCGTTCGAGAATGCTGTTCAAGTGCCATTACAAACGAATTTATCCCATAAGAATAATGTAAAATAGACTAGTCCTTTTACACCCCAAAAATATACCTACAAAAGCATTTAAAAAAATAAACTTACATAAAAGGGCGATTTTGGGGACCATCGTAACTCGAGGTACCACTGTATATACACAGTCACTGGACACGTGCCTAGAACTGCTATAAGCTTCTGGAACCTGGTTGTTGTGCCAGGGTCATCCTTCCTTTGTTCCTACATTCCTTCTTACCTTCCTTCCTACATTCCTTCCTTCCTTTCATCTCATCCTTTCCTTCTGGTTTCTATATACGTATATGCATATATAATCACTGGACACTTCATAGAATTGCTTTTAGCTTCTGGAAGCTGGTTGTTGTTTCTGGGTCGTCATTCCTTCCTTCCTACATTCCTTCTTGCCTTCCTTCCTGCCTTCCTTCCTGCCTTCCTTCCTGCCTTCCTTCCTGCCTTCCTTCCTTCCTACCTACCTTCCTTCCTACATTCCTTCCTTCCTACATTCCTATCTACCTACCTTGCTTCCTTTCATCTCGTCCTTCCTTCCTTTCATCTCGTCCTTCCTTCCTTCCTTTCATCTCGTCCTTCCTTCCTTCCTTTCATCTCGTCCTTCCTTCCTTTCATCTCGTCCTTCCTTTCATCTCGCCTTCCTTCCTTTCATCTCGTCCTTCCTTCCTTTCATCTCCTCTTTCCTTCCTTTCTTCCTTCTGGTTTCTATATATACACATATATAGTCACTGGACACTTCATAGAACTGATATTAGGCTTCTGGAAGCTGGTTGTTGTGAGTGTGTGGACTTATAAATATGCTGAGTCAGGGTGCTGCTGCTGTCAAAATGACATATTATACCACCACTCACCACCCTAACTGCCTTGTCAACACCCATGGGGTCCCATGCTCTTCTTCCCCACAGTCCTTCCTACCTACTTACCTGCCTACTTACTTACCTACTTATTTTCTTTCTTTCCTTTTTCTTTCTTCCTTCTGGTATCCTGCATTGCTTTCGGTCACAAACTCCTCAAAACCATGAAATTCATCTTCACTGACACTTCCATCTGTGTTAGAGCTATCACTTGGGAAGAGAAGAGTCCCAGATTTGCCCGGAGTCAGATATTTCTTACCGCTGGGCATGCTGAACAAGGACTACTGAAATGGTGTTCCCACAATGCACCACTGGCTCCCCGATTTTTTTTAAACTGCGCACACTGATCACACAGACCCATTCACTCGCATGTGGGCCTACCAGCTTTCTCCCACTTGATTTGAGGCCACTAGAATTTATGCGTATTAATACGTCTGAAACAGTGGCTTGTAAGACGTATATATACGACCGAAACAGTCAAAGGGTTAAAGTTGGAAATGACCTGCTGGTCCATGGGCTGGAGGAGAGGAGTGGTATTAGGGGGCAAGAACTTCACTGTGATGAACTTAAATTCCTCCACAATTTGCTCTTCCAAGTCTGGAGGATGACCAGGAGTATTGTCCATTATCAAGAGGCACTTGAGGCCCAATTTATTTTCCTCGAGATATTGCTTCACACTGGGGCCAAACACTTCATGGAACCAATCAAAGAAAATTTCCCTAGTGACCCATGCCTAACTGTTAGACTTCCACATCACACACAAATTAGCCTTAGCGACACTGCATTTCTTAAACACACTGGGATTTTCAGAATGATACACCAGTAAAGGCTTCACTTTAAAATTCCCACTAGCATTACTACACAACAGTGCCTTTTCCTCCTGTGTAATGTAGGTCCTGTTTGGCATTTTCTTCCAAAATAGGCCTGTTTCGTCACAAACTTGTTCAGGTTTAAATCCTTCAGCCTTTACATAGCTTTGAAATTCCTTCACGTATTTTTCAGCCACACTTTTGTCAGAACTGGCTGCCTCACCATGCCTTATCACACTATGTATGCCACTACACTTCTTAAATCTGTCAAACCAGCCTTTGCTGGCTTTAAATTCGCTCACTTCAGCACTCGTTGCAGGCATTTTCTTGGCGAGATCATCATGCAACTGCCTTCCTTTTTCAGATATTATAGCCTGCGTAACACTATCTCCTGCTAATTGTTTCTTGTGGATCCACGCCAACAAAGTTTCCACTTCTTCCAGCACTTGCGATCTCTGTTTTGTGATCATTGTTTTGTGATCATTATTTCCCCTGGCCACAATGGTATTGATGGTTGAATAGGGTTTGCCATACAGCCTGGCCAGCTCAGCGACACGCACTCCGCTATCATATTTTGCAATGATCTCCTTACCTGGAGTTTACCTGGAGAGAATTCCAGGGGTCAACGCCCCTGCAGCCAGGTCTGTGACGAGGCCTCATGTTCTACCATATTTCTCAGCCTCTTTACCACAGGGCTGGCACTAGGAGCTTTCTTTAGACCCATGGTGGCTTATTTAGCAGTTGCAGGCACTAAAAACAGTGGAAAAATGACAAAATGTATGGTATGAATGCAGGGGTGGCGCTCACTCGCAGGTAAACAATGGCGCACTGACTGGATGGAGCGTTGTGCTGTCCGAGGGCACGTGTACGCCTCCAAGACGAATAGCGTATTCCAAACAGATCATCGTATACTGAACCAATATTTTTTATGGAAAAAAGTATCGTTTTCCGAATTTAACGTAATCCGGGGGTCCACTGTAATTCGTTCCAGGGGAATTCCTGCTGTCAGGAGGCATGACAAAATGTGATGCTATTATCAACTCTACGGCTTATTTATCTATCACAATTCATCTAATTCGACATAATAAACTATAAATAATATAAAAACCTGATATACACTCTAGAATGAATAAAATATGTGTCATTACATGTAGTACATATGTGGTGGCGGGGTAGGATGGTGGTCGCGGGCATTCTTGCTCCAACTATGAAAACGTCTTCCCATTCTTTCCTCCTTCAGACATGTTAGTATAAGAGAAAACGGAGTTTGTAATGCTAACTGCATTAGATCACTTCTTTCATAAGAAAACCGTAATGTAGAAATGAAATGGTGTACGTACACCATTTACATACCTTGCAGAAGATAGGCAGAGCGGCTTAAGCTGTCAGGAGTTTTTGTTTCGTCCTTTTTCTATCACTTAATCACTTAATTGCTACACTCTTAATGCTACACTTTGTCACTGAACGTAACTACTTTAAACTCCACAACTTGCACCTGTGCTGGCATGCAGGAACACATTAAAATCATTAAGAGTGTGGTATTAGTCTTGAAGATGCCATAGTATTAATATTAATAATAACAATAATAATCACTCTGAGGCACATTAAATGTTAATATGGACATTTTGCTTAATCCATCTATGATATTTTATCAAAATTTTATAATAAACACGCTACATAACACATAAATTAACATAAATATGAGATGCTTTTCCAGTCGGCTTGACGGAGTGAACAAAAACATTCGTGTCCAGGCTGGTAACCAACAACAACTGGTTTGTTTACAAAACTCGGGACACTCATATTCTCATTCTCTCTGTCTCTCATGTATTCATTTAATCTTGTTTACTCGCCTCTCACTCTACATTAAGACTACAAATAGGTAGTAGGTTGGTAGTCAGCAACCACCCAGGGAGGTACTACCGTCCTGCCAAGTGAGTGTAAAACAAAAGCCTGTATTTGTTTTACATGATTGTAGGATTGCTGGTGTCTTTTTTCTGTCTCATAAACATGCAAGATTCCAGGTACGTCTTGCTACTTCTACTTACACTTAGGTCACGCTATGCAAACATGTACACGTTTATATATACACACTCATCTGAGTTTTCTTTGATTTTATCTTAATAGTTCTTGTTCTTATTGCTTTTCCTTTCATATCCATGGGGAAGTGGAATAAGAATCTTTCCTCCGTAAGCCATGCGTGTTGTAAAAGTCAACTAAAATGCCGGAACAATGGGGCTGTAAACCTCTTTTCCTGTATAGCTTACTAAAAAGAAAAAGAAGAAAACCGTCAAAGTGGGATGTTTGAATGTGCGTGGATGTTGTGCGAATGATAAGAAAGAGATGATTGTAGATGTTATGAATGAAAAGAAGCTGGATGTCCTGGCTTTAAGTGAGACAAAGCTGAAGGGGGTAGGAGAGTTTCAGTGGGGAGAAATAAATGGGATTAGGTCAGGGGTTTCAAATAGAGTTAGAGCTAAAGAAGGAGTGGCAATAATGTTGAATAATCAGTTATGGCAGGTAAAGAGGGAATATAAATGTATAAATTTAAGGATTATGTGGAGTAAAATAAAGGTTGGATGTGAAAAGTGGGTTATAGTAAGTTTTTATGCACCTGGAGAAGAGAGAATTGTAGAGGAGAGAGAGAGATTTTGGGAAATGTTGAGTGAGTGTGTGGGGAGTTTTGAACCAAGTGAGAGAGTAATTGTGGTTGAGGATCTTAATGCTAAAGTGGGTAAAAATGTTGTGGAGGGAGTAGTAGGTAAATTTGGGGTGCCAGGGGTAAATGTAAATGGGGAACCATTAATTGAGCTATGTGTAGAAAGAGGTTTGGTAATATTTTATGAAAAAGAGGATAAATAAATATACAAGGTATGATATAGCACGTAAGGAAAGTAGTTTGTTGGATTATGTATTGGGGGATAAAAGGTTGATGGGTAGGCTTCAGGATGTACATGTTTATAGAGGGGCAACGGATATATCGGATCATTATATGGGTGTAGCTACAGTTAGAGTAAAAGGTAAAAGTAAGAGAGAGTTAAAAGTGTATAAACTAAGGGAGGAGGAAGTTAGGGTGAGATATAAGCAACTATTGGCAGAAAGGTGGGCTAGTGCAAGTATGAGTAGTTGGGGGGGTTGAAGAGAGTTGGGATAGTTTTAAAAATGCAGTATTAGAATGTGGGGCAGAAGTTTGTGGCTATAGGAGGGTGGGTGCAGGAGGAAAGAGGAGTGAGTGGTGGAATGAAGAAGTAAAGGGTGTGATAAAAGAGAAAAAGGTAGCTTATGAGAGGTTTTTACATAACAGAAGTGTTAATAGAAGAGCAGAGTATATGGAGAGTAAAAGAAAGGTGAAGAGAGTGGTGAGAGAGTGCAAAAGAAGAGCGGATGAAAGAATGGGAGAGGCTCTGTCAAGAAATTTTGCTGAAAACAAGAAAAAATTTTGGAGTGAGATAAACAAGGTAAGAAAGCCTAGGGAACGAATGGATTTGTCAGTTACATAGGTATTGGTAGTTACAATCATAAAACTGAAATGCAAGGAGAGCCACTGGCATGCCATGGCATTAGGGGCAGCTTAATCTATTGACTTATATACTATGTACATAATACTATAGAAATTGATTGAGTTTATTTTAGTTATATATTTTATTTCAAATTACAATATGATGATACTATACTATTAAAATGACAATATGATGATATTAAGTCCTGGAGATGGGAAGTACAGTGTCTGCACTCTGAAGGAGGGGTGTTAATGTTGCAGTTTTATAACTGTAGTGTAAAGCACCCCTCTGGCAAGACAGTGATGAAGTGAATGATGATGAAAGTTTTTCTTTTTCGGGCCACCCTGCCTTGGTGGGAATCGGCCGATGTGTTGTTAAAAAAAATAAAAATTAAATTGCAACAAGTGTTTAGGAGGATGATAATATAAAACTGAGATTATCTTAAGGAAAATAACATTGAGCATTTTTGAAAGTAGTTACAGTATGAGTATTTATCTTTTTATCTCCTAGAATTGCAGATAGGGTTTTCCAGGTCTGCTTCATATCACCTTTTATGGTCTGGAGTCTGTTCTCGTAATACAATTTTTTGGACCTTCTTATTAGGCTGGTAAGGATTGATGAGTAGCATTTGGATTGTTCTCTGGTTATTAGACTCCTTCTGTATTGTTTTTCATATTGGTGCCTTTTGTTAATGGATTTAAGGATGCTGGGTGTTAGCCAGGGATTGTTAAGTCTCTTAGCTGTGATCTGTTTAGTTTTTTTTAGGGCAATGTCTATTATAGAGGTGTTTTTTTTTTTTTTTTAAGAAAATTCTTGATGCATTCATTAGTATCTGAATATACTTCTAATTCATTATGCCAGTCAATGTTAGTCATAGCTGTTATAAAGTTATTAACGGCTGACTCATTATGTAGTCTGAAGGTAACTTTTGTAATATCTTGGGGCAATTTGCCTAGGTTGGTTATGAGAAAGGTAGGGTAATGGTCTGTGGTGTTGTCTGTGATTGTGCCTGATTTTAGGGGGGCTATAGTGTTAGTCCAGATGTGGTCTAATAATGAGGTACTAGTCTCGGAGATTCTTGTAGGTTTTGATATTGTTGGTAGTAGCAAGCAGTTGCTCATAGTGTTTGTGAATTCAGTTACCTGTGGGTCCTGGTCATGTAGGAGATTTATGTTGAAATCTCATGTGAGCAGCAAATGGTCTTTGTTCGTGTGTGCATCAGTTATCAGGTTACTTAGTTTTTCACTAAAGTGGTGGATGTTTGACTGTGGTAATCTGTAGATGTTTATTACTGTGAGGGGATTTTGCAGGTCTTTTGATTTAAATTTAGCATAATATATTCTCCATACTCATCCCTTGTGCAAGAGTTATTGATACATTCAAGTTGATCTGAATAATATATAGCTATTCCACCCCCTCGCTGATCTGTCTTACAGTTGTGAATGGCTGTGTAACCTGGGATGGCATAGACACCTGTAGTATCAGGCTTCAGCCAGGTCTCAGTGAGTGTGATGATTGACATATTGGTCTGTAGGGATTGGAGTAGTGCTGTGAAACAGCAGGGAAGTTAGTAGATGGAGAGCTGGAGGTATTGGGTAGATGGTGGGAATATTTTGAGGAACTTTTAAATGTCGATGAAAAAAGGGAGGTGGTAATTTCATGTACTGGCCAGGGAGGTACAACATCGTTTAGGAGTGAAGAAGAGCAGGATGCGAGTGCGGGGGAGGTGCGTGAGGCATTACATAGAATGAAAGGGGGTAAAGCAGCTGGAACTGACGGGATCATGACAGAAATGTTAAAAGCAGGGGGGGATATAGTGCTGGAGTGGTTGGTATTTTTGTTTAATAGATGTATGAAAGAGGGGAAGGTACCTAGGGATTGGCAGAGAGCATGTATAGTTTCTTTATATAAAGGGGGGATAAAAAAGAGTGTAAAAATTATAGGGGAATAAGTTTACTGAGTATACCAGGTAAAGTGTATGACAGGGTTATTATTGAAAGAATTAGAGGTAAGACAGAGAGTAGGATTGCAGATGAGCAAGGTGGTTTTAGAGTGGGTAGGGGATGTGTAGATCAAGTGTTTACAGTGAAGCATATATGTGAACAGTATTTAGATAAAGGTAGAGAAGTTTTCATTGCATTTATGGATTTAGAAAAGGCATATGATAGAGTGAATAGGGGAGCAATGTGGCAAATGTTGCAAGTGTATGGAATAGGTAGTAAGTTACTGAAGGCTGTAAAGAGTTTTTATGAGGATAGTGAGGCTCAGGTTAGGGTGTGTAGGAGAGAGGGAGATTACTTCCCGGTAAAAGTAGATCTTAGACAGGGATGTGTACTGTCACCATGGTTGTTTAATATATTTATAGATGGGGTTGGGGAGAGGGTGGATTAAATTATGGGGAATTAAATGCAAAATGGGAGTTGACACAGTTACTTTTTGCTGATGATACTGTGCTTATGGGAGATTCTAAAGAATAGTTGCAAAGGTTAGTGAACGAGTTTGGGAGAGTGTGTAAAGGTAGAAAGTTGAAAGTGAACATAGATAAGAGTAAGGTGATGAGGGTATCAAACGATTTAAATAAAGAAAAATTAGATATCACATTGGAGAGAGGATTATGGAAGAAGTAAATGTTTTCAGATATTTGGGAGTTGACGTGTCAGCGGATGGGTTTATGAAGGATGAGGTTAACGATAGAATTGATGAAGGAAAAAGGTGAGTGGTGCATTGAGGTATTTGTGGAGACAAAAACGTTATCCATGGAGGCAAAGAAGGGAATGTACGAAAGTATAGTGGTACCAACACTCTTATATGGTGTGAAGCATGGGTTGCAAATGCCGCAGCGAGGAGAGGCTGGAGGCAGTGGAGATGTCCTGTCTAAGGGCAATGTGTGGTGTAAATATTATGCAGAATATTCGAATGTGGAAATCAGGAGAAGGTGTGGAGTTACTAAAAGTATTTGTCAGAGGGCTGAAGAGGGGTTGTTCAGGTGGTTTTATTTGAGATGGATCAAAGTGAATGACTTGAGAGTGTAAACTGTAGGAAGGAAGGGTAGGGGTATCAGGGTTGAGAGGAAAAGGGAGGTTTGGGGAGGTGGACTTGCAAGCATGTGAGCGTGTTAGATAGAGGAATGGGACGAATGGTTTGGGACATGAGATCTGTTGGAGGCAGGGTAACATTTGTGAATTAAAACCAGTTAATGATTAGTTGGACTTGAGTCCTGAAATGGGGAGTGCAATGCCTGCACTTTAAAGGAGGGTCTGGATAGGACAGCTGGGAGGGACTATTCCCGCTGTCGTATCTGAGCGCCTGCAAAGAGAGTGATTATGTATGAGTTTTGTGAAAGTGTTGAATGATGAGAAAGTATTTTGTTTTGGGGATTTCTTTCTTTTTGGTCACCCTGCCTCGGTGGGAGCGGCCGACTTGTTGAAAGAAAAGTAATGAGTGTAGCTGATAGCATAAGTGGACTCATTTCGTGATGGTCCCCAAACTCACCCTTTATGTAAGTTTATTTTTAAACGCTTTTGTAAGTGTAATTTTGGGATCTAAAAGGACTAGTCTATTTTATATCATTCCTTAGGGATAAATCTGCTTGGTAATGGCACTTGAACAGTATTCTGAATGAAAAATATGTAGTGGTACCACTGTATATGCATTTTATCACTCTAGGGCAATTTAATTGCCTAGTATATAATGTGTGAGTGGGGTAGCCAGATGGGGGTTACATACCTACCACACTGTGATACCTCCATCACTGCCTCGCAGCATCAGCTTCCTTGATTTCTTTTTTCTTCGCTAGGATAGAAGTGATTGTTGATTTGTTTTTGCCATACATCCTGGCAAGCTGTAGCAGTGGCACTCAATCAACAACACCAAACACAATGAATTAGTATACTACAGTGGACCCTCGGTTTTCATCGATAATTCTTTCCAGAATGCTGTTCGAGTGCCGTTACTGAACAAATTTGTTCCCATAAGGACGAATGTAAATTAGATTAGTCATTTCAGACCCCCAAAAATACACTTACAAAAGCACTTACAAAAATACACTTACATAATTGTTCGAGTTGGGAGCTGTACGAAAGCTGAGGGTCCACTGTATTGTGAAATGTTTGGATGAGTGCGGAGGATAATGTTCACTCGAGGATAAACAAAGCCAGACTGACTGACGATGCCTGCGCGGGGAGGCGGACAAGTCTGGTATGCAGGATGAAACACAGGGCACAGTGCGAAACTCGGGACAAAATTAAGCTGAAAAAAACGGTTCTATACTCGAAAAGTATGATACTCGGCTTACGAAACTTGGGGTTCCACTGTATACAGTATGCTTGTGTGTAAACATTTAAAAATATCTACTAAAAATGTTATAAATGGTGCAAAGGTGACATTAAAACAATATCAAAGATAGTTGACACAAACCCACTACCATTATACAGTGGATCCTTGAAATTCGTCCCCCTTGAATATCGTGAAATTTTAAAATCGCAACTTTTTTTGCCAAAATATTGGCTTGATTTTCGTGATTTGGCTTAGAAATTGGTGGTCGTATGAAACGCGTCCGAGTGGCCTCCCAGCTGCTGCGGGCACACAAACACCATTCAGAGTCAGTCTGCCATTGTTTCTCGGCTAGTGAAGATCGCCTCACGCGTTCATGATACATTTCTTAATATTTCATTCGTTTTAGTACTTGCAACTGCTGAATAAGCCGCCATGGCCCAAAGAAAGCTCCTAGTGTCAGCTCTTTGCTAAAGAAGGCGAGAAACACGATAGAATTCAAGAAAAAACACACCAGACAAGGTACTTCTCCACACCAGGCAGGGTACTTCCCCACATCAGGCAGGGTACTTCCCCACATCAGGCAGGGTACTTCCCACACAAACCAGCCAGGTTACTTCCCCACACCAAGCTCAAACAAATGTCTTATTTTAGGTTAAATGTTTTATTTTAGGTTAATGTAGACGTCTACAGGCTATCTACATTGAATTCCTACAAATAAATGCTACACACCTCTCCCTACATTAAGACTACAAATATTTTGAAGTATGTAATGAATGTACTGTGGCAGTAAAAGACAAAGAAGAGAAGTAACCCCAGAAAAGGACTTGGTACCTGAAGTTTATGAAAAGGAATTCCCCTTCCAAACAATAGTAACTCTTCCATCCTCTACCCTCCTTCCATCTTCCACACATCAACAACTCTTCAATAAAGGTAAGTGTCATGTTATTATTGTTTTATTCTTCATGTCTCATTGTTTTCTGTGTAGATAAATGTACATTTCATGTAAAAAAAAAATATATTTTTAATACTTTTGGGTGTCTGAAACGGATTAATTTGATTTACATTATTTCTTATGGGGAAAATGGTTTTGAAAATCGTGAATTTTGAATTTCGGCAGACTCTGGAACAGATTAATCACGAATTTCAATGGTCCACTGTAGTATGCTCCTCGTTTAGCAATGAATTTGTTTACTGGCCTGGTCTTATTAACGGAACTCCGTCGTTAAGTGAAGAGAGGCTGTATATATTATTATTACTATTATTTATTATTGTTATTTAACCCTTTCAGGGTTTTTAACCTACTAGTATACATCTTACGCACCAGGGTTATTGACGTACAGTGGTACCTCGAGTTACGATATTTTTTCGTTCGAGAATGCTGTTCAAGTGCCATTACCAAACGAATTTATCCCCATAAGGAATAATGTAAAATAGACTAGTCCTTTTACACCCCCAAAAATATACCTACAAAAGCATTTAAAAAAATAAACTTACATAAAAGGGCGATTTTGGGGACCATCGTTACTCGAGGTACCACTGTACTAGTATGTACTCATAAATTTTAGCGCCCTCAAATCAAGCGGGTAAAGGCTGGTAGGCTTAGATGTGAGAGAATGGGTCTGTGCAGTCAGTGTGCACAGTATAAAAAAATCCTGCAGCACACAGTGCATAATAAGAAAAAAAACTGACCATGTTTTTGGATTAAAACAGCGACTTTGCAGTCTATTTTCGTATGGTATTTATGGTTGTATTCTCGTTTTCTTGGTCTCATTTGATAGAATGGAAGATATATTACAGAAATATAGATAATTTTGATTGGTTTCACGATGACAAGTACACCTTGAAATTGAGCACAAGTAGCGAAAATGTTTGATTTTTGCTGATGTTCAAGAGTAAACAAATCACGCCATGCGTCCAATACATGTCAACTGGTGAATCTAATATTCTTTTACAAGTGCGGTGATATTATTTATACCGTTTTAACAATGATGCAGTTGTATACATAACAGAAAATCTCCTATTTTTTGTGAGAATAAAAATTCAAAATGGAAAGCAAGAGTAATGTAAGTGGGGCTTGGAGACGTGACTAATGAACAGATAAAATGTTATTTTAGTGTCAGAAATGTCTGTCTTGTTTATTCTGGACCCTATTTTGAAATTGGCATCTTTTGAAATTTGAAATTGGCGGTTTCTTGTACTCAGTCGATAGAACAAATGGAATTCTAGCGAAATAGGTATGATTTTAGTAGACTGAAACATTGGAATTGGCGAAAATAGGGCTCAAATTGGGCGAAATCTCCGATGCCTTTAATATCATCGATATCACTAACTTTGCGAGAGCATAATTCCATTAGATTTTCCATCAAATTTCATACTTTTGGTGTCATTATGATCGGAAAAAGATTATCATTTCATGAGAATTTTTTTTTCTGAAGATTTTTCGACTCAAGAACGAGTTAAGGATCGGGGGTCTCGACCCTGAATGGGTTAATATTATTTATTATTGAAGTGAATGTTTTCAGATATTTGGGAGTTGACTTGTCAGCAGATGGGTTTATGAAGGATGAGGTTAACCATAGAATTGATGAAGGAAAGAAGGTGAGTGGTGCGTTGAGGTATCTGTGGAGACAAAAAACGTTATCCATGGAGGCAAAGAAGGGAATGTACGAAAGTATAGTGGTACCAACACTCTTATATGGGTGTGAAGCATGGGTTGCAAATGCTGCAGTGAGGAGGTGGCTGGAGGCAGTGGAGATGTCCTGTCTGAAAGCAATGTGTGGTGTAAATATTATGCAGAATATTCGGAGTGTGGAAATTAGGAGGTGGTGTGGAGTTACTAAAAGTATTTGTCAGAGGGCCGAAGAGGGGTTGTTGAGCTGGTTTGGTCATTTAGAGAGAATGGATCAAAGTAGAATGACTTGGAGAGCGTATAAATCTGTAGGGGAAGGAAGGCGGGGTAGGGGTCGTCCTCGAAAAGGTTGGAGGGGGGGGGTAAAGGAGGTTTTGTGGGTGAATGGCTTGGACTTCCAGCAAGCATGTGTGAGCTTGTTAGATAGGAGTGAATGGAGACGAATGGTTTTTGGGACCTGACGAGCTGTTGGAGTGTGAGCAGGGTAACATTTTGTGAAGGGATTCAGGGAAACCAGTTAATTGATTTAGTTGGACTTGAGTCTTGGAAATGGGAAGTACAACCCTTTGACTGTCGGAGACCCCTTTCTGAAACTGTCATTCTATGTCGGGAAATATTCGAAAAAAAAAATTATTTTTTTTTCTTACCAAAATGTTAGGATTATTTTGCTGATTGTTTTAAGCCTGATTTTTTTTTTTTTTCGATCAGTACTTACCGAGATATGGAGGCATAAAGTTGGTAGAAAATGAGCCTCGTATGGCAACAGCGGCGAATGCCGCTCACCCAGTATAATTTCATTTACTCCAATTCGAAGGTTTCTTGTATTTTTCTTTTTTTTTCTTTTCTAAGTAACTTATGGGGCCTGTGAGACCAAAGTATTGTGCAATGTACATATATACACTCGTATGCAACACAATAACAGCACAAACATTAACATTATTATATTGTTTACAAAACTTGTTTATACAAACCAACAATACAAAACATTGTTTATTATAATTGTTCCATAATATATATACAAATGTACAGTCACTGGACACTTTTCTAGAACTCCTGAAGCTTGTGGAATTCTTTGAAACATGGGTATATGCACAGTGGTGTTTTACACTCCTCACACATAAAACGAGTGACGAGTGTCCCTGCGTTTTTGTGGGCGTTTTGCGGTATGTTTACAGACAAAACACCTCTTCTGAGCACTTTCTTGAGAGTAGTAGCAGGCAGTTGTATGGGGTAGTGATCACCAGGCCTCAGACGAGAGGGCATGTGTTGATAATTTCGTGGACGCTGGTCTATTGCAGGTGTTGTTCCTTGGTACTTGAATATTATTTGTCTGATGACTGACAAACAAAATTCACCATATTTGGGTTTGTTGTTGGTCTTCAACTTGTACATGTTATAAGTATTCAGCATGGAAATGTCAAGAAGATTGTAAAAGAGTTTTATGTACCACTTATAACTCTTGCGGACACAATCAGCAAACCCAATCTGCATGTCACATTTGTCCACTAAGCGCATATTGAGGTTGTAGTCCATCACAGCTGCAGGTTTTAGAATGGGTTCATTGGTCTCTCTATTCTGCCTTCCACTGTCTACCATTTCGTGTCCGTGAACTGATGTCAACAATGTGACATCACGTTTGTCTTGCCACCGAAATGCCATGATGTCATTGGCAGCAAACACCTGCACTTCACCTCTATGAGTGCCAGTGTCGAACCTAGGCATACGTTTACGATTTCCACGCACTGTGCCACACACGTCTGTCATGTTCACTCGCAAGAAATCACTAAGTAAAGGGCTTGTGTACCAGTTATCAGTATATAATATATGCCCCTTACCAAGATATGGTTCCATCATTGTTCTAACCACATCACCAGAGATACCCAATAACTTCATGGTATTTCTCAATGTATTACTGCCAGTGTACACAATTATATCCAGAACCAGACCACTTTTGCTATCACACAGTACAAATAACTTTATACCAAAGCGTTTCCTCTTGCTTGGTATATACTGCTTGAACAACAGTCTGCCTTTTAACAAAATCAAAGACTTATCAATAACAAGCTTCCTGAAGGGATAAAAATACATACAGCACTTTTGTTTCAGGTACATTAACACATTCCTGATCTTATATAACCTGTCGTTTCTGTCAGGCCTGGTTTTGTCTGAGAAGTGTAGCATACGTAACAGAATCAAAAATTGATTCACTGGTATAATATCACTTAAACCTGGGATTGAAATCAGGCGTTCTGTCGACCAGTATGTGGTGACATTGTGCTTTTACACATGTGGCATAAGCATTATTGTAGCAAAGAACAGGTACATCTCTGCCACAGTTGTGTCCTTCCACTGGTGTAGCCGTGAATTTGGTGAAAGAAATGTGTTTGCCATGGTGTACTCATAGTATGTGTTGCTTTCCCTGACAATAATGTCCATCAGGGGTTCATCGAAGAATAACTGAAAGCATTCTAGTTCAGTGGCATTGTTCACAAGTGTACAGTTTTGCAGTATTCCACTTTGTGTTTCATCAAAGTCATGTGGATTGGGAACAAAATTGTCACCTTGCTGCCAATCCCAGATGCGGTCTGCTGGTGGGTACAGGATATTGATAGGTGGTTGTGGTTGTGCATGTTGTGGAAGTGTGGGGGTGGTTGAGGGTGGTTGTGGCTATGCTGAGTTAGCAGCGTAGGTAGCAGCGTGGCCAGCTCGTGGTGCCACATGACTCATGCCACCGCCAACACCACCACCACTACCACCTGCTGCCCCATGCACATTACGCATCCCTATTGTAACAATATCGTCATCTTCACTATCAATTTGTGGTGTAGGGTCAAGAGATGTACTCCGAGATTTACTCCTTTTCCTTGGAATAGCATATGGCACACTACCAGAACGCATGTTGGGTCGTACATACTGCCGCTTCACTGGAGAATATTCTCCCTCACTGTTGCCACTAGAACTGCTTTCAGTAGCTTTGAAATCACTGTCATCATCACTTACACTGCTCACATCAGAGTCCTCTACACGTTGAAATAGTTTCCTCTTTTGTCCTAGTACAGGTGAACGTGAATGAGACGGCCCATCACCAGATGTGGACGGTTGTGGGTCATCTGAGTTTTCTTCACTAATTTTGTTATCCTGGGCACTGCTTTCAGTCACACCCTTTTGAAAACCTTAGAATTCACTTTCACTGGCACTTCCATCGCTGTTAGAACTATCACTTGGGAAGAGAAGACATCCAATTCGCCGGGGAGTGAGGTACTTCCTACTGCGAGGCATGGGGAACAAGGACTACAAACATGGCGCTCCCACAATGCACCACTGAGTCCCCGATTTTTTTCATACTGTGCACACCCACCACGCAGACCCATTCTCTCACGTGTAGGCCTACCAGCATTTAAATACGTCCGAAACATTGGCTCATAAGACGTATATATACGACCGAAACAGTCAAAGGGTTAAAGGAGGGGTCTGGGATAGTGACAGCTGGGAGGGACTTATTCTCAGCTGTCGTATCTGAGCGCCTCTGCAAAGACAGTGATTATGTATGAGTGAGGTGAAAGTGTTGAATGATGGTGAAAGTATTTTCTTTTTGGGGATTTTCTTCTTTTTGGGTCACCCCGGCCGACTTGTTGAAAAAAAAAATATAATTATATATTATTATTATTATTCTTATGATCATAATTATGTATTATGTTTATTATGATTATGAAAATTATGATTATTATGATTATGACTATTATTATTATGATTATGACTTATTATTATTATTCAGAAATAGTAAATAATGGTTGTTTACAGTGACAAAAATGCGATGCACTTCGGAGCCATCGTGTGTTGTATGGGGGTGCGGTACAAGAACTATTGTTCCAACATTTGTCGTACCTTCATGGTCAATCCTCCTGATAAAATGCAGCAGAATTATGAGCTGCTTTTGGAACTGTTTGACAAGTTAATCAACACACTCAAGGTGAGTTGCAGTTCTGATTTTTTTTCTGTTTTTCGTTTGTTTTAGTCAGGGTATTTTTTTTGTTTTCTGTGTTTCCACATATGTTTTAGTTGTGTTGTTTTTGTTTTCCTGCATTTCCACATGTTTTAGTAGTTATTGTGTTCTTTTTTATTTGTTTTTATTTGATTTTGATAATTGTTACAAGTAGACAGAAGTATCGGAAAGGGGAGTGGGGTGGCACTCTATGTCCCTGATCGTTTAAATTGTTGCATAAAAATGGGTATAAAGTCTGAAATAACATACAGAGTCTGTCTGAGGGGTACGAAAAATTGATTTTAGGCGTGATATACCGTACCTCAAACTTAGATAGGGACCAAGGGAGACTACTTTGGGAAGAAATTGTAAAGCCACAAGGCACGATAACAGTAATTCTAGGGGATTTTAACTTTAGTTAGATTGATTGGAATTTTTTGACTGGGAATTTAGAATCTAACGACTTTTTAGAAGTACAGCCTCTCCCCACTTAACGACAGAGATAGGGGCCTAAGACCCCGTCGGTAAACGATTTCGTCGCTAATCGAGGAATCACCCCTTACGGACACTTCAAAAGTGTCACCACCCAAAATTAAAACATTCAGTTTTATGTTTGCTGGGAAATTCCTTTCAATCTGTGTATGTATTATTAACGGTAATACTACAACATGAAATAGGTCTATGACTTACTTCCGAGATATTCCAGGAAATGCCTGCATAGCTGATTACTTGGGATTTTTTTTTTTAAATCGCACTTTTTTCAGTCTTTGCATAGGGTAAGAGTGATCTTATATAGTTACCCTTCAGGCGTGTAACGTTTTCTCGGTCACTTTTTTTTTTTTTATCCTTCTCCGCCTTCCACCCATCAATACCTCTCTATACTATAATGTCAGTTTTTATCATGCTTCTACGTTATTTATGTTATACCTAATATTATTCTGGAATAAATGTGATAGGTAATATTTATTGATAGTAATAGTATAATTATACAATATTTTATAGTGGGATGAAGTGTCATGAGTTACTGAGACACTGCTGCTTCTCCCTCTGCTGTAGCTCCGCCCACTTTGTAATGATGCCAAATGCTGAATTAAATTAGGAAGTATGATTACTGATGCACACATGAACAAAGACCACTTAATCCTCACAGGAGACTTCAATATAAACCTCCTACAAGATCAGGACCCACAAGAAACTGAATTCACAAACACTACGAGCAACTGCTTGCTGCTCCCGACAATAACAAAACCTACAAGAATCTCTGAGACCTGTGCCTCTCTATTAGACCATATCTGGACTAACACCATATCCCCATTAAAATCAGGCATAATCACAGACAATACCACAGACCACTACCCTACCTTTCTCATAACCAACCTCGGAAAATTACCACTAGAGACTACTAAAGTTACCTTTAGACTACATAATGAGACAGCTATAAATAACTTCATAATAGCTATGACAAACACTGACTGGCAAACAGAAATAGACAACTTCACAGATACTGACTTATGTATTATTAATTTTCTTAAAAAGACCCAATACCTCTATAATAAGCATTGCCCTAAAAAAATAAACAAATCACAGCAAAAAGATTAAACAGTCCCTGGGTAACCCCAGCATACTCAAATCCATTAATATAAAACACCTA
>WNWK01002671.1:38230-199605 GCA_009830355.1 Cherax destructor
TGGAATCTGCACATGGGGCTCAACATCAATAACTCATCTCAGACCATTAATAACACAGCAAAGGTGCAGTTAGAATGATAAATTCACACTCAGACAACATTTTTTGTTTTTTCAACAAGTCGGCCATCTCCACCGAGGCAGGGTGACCCAAAAAGAAAGAAAATCCCCAAAAAGAAAATACTTTCATCATCATTCAACACTTTCACCACACTCATACATAATCACTGTCTTTGCAGAGGGCTCAGATACGACAGCTGAGAATTGTCCCTCCCAGCTGTCACTATCCCAGACCCCCTCCTTTAACCCTTTCGGGTCGGTGCCGACTAGTACGTTTACGAGCAGGGGTTGGTGCCGTCTAGTCGCCCAAATTCTAGCGGCCTCAATTTAAGCAGAAACGTCTGGTAGGCATACATATGAAAGAATGGGTCTGTGTGGTCAGTGTGCGCAGTATAAAAAAAATCCTGCAGTACACACTGCATAAGGAGTGAAAAAAAACTCTGACCGTTTTTTTCGATTAAAACAGCGACTTTGCAGTCGATTTTCGTATAGATTTTATTGATGTATTCTCGTTTTCTTGGTCTCATTTGATAGAATGTAAGATATATTACAGAAATAGAGATGATTTTGATTGGTATGACAATGACAAGTACCTAGAAATTGAGCTCAAAGTAGTGAAAATGTTCGATTTTTGACGATGTTCAAGAGTAAACAAATCACACCATGCCTCCAATACACATACACTGGCGAGTCTTATATTCATGCACAAGTGCTCTGATATTATTTATACCATTTTTACAATGATGCAGTTATATACATAACAGTAAATCTTCTATTTTTGTGAGAATAAAAATTCAAAATGAAAAGCAAAAGTAAAGGAACAGGGGCCTGGAGACGTGACTAATGAACAGAGAACATGTTATTTTAGTGCCAGGAATGTCTGCCTTGTTTACTCTGGACCCTATTTTGAAATTGGCATCGTTTGAAATTTGTGTGAAATTGGAAAATTTCCATTTTCTGACCACTATTTTGGGTAGATGAAATTGGTAAATAGGCGGTTTCATGTACGCAATCGATAGACGAAATAGAGATCTAGCGAAAAAGCTATAATTTTAGGAGACTGACACATTGGAATTTGTCGAAAATAGGGCTCAAAGTGGGCAAAATCGCCGATGCGTAAGTGTCATGGCTGCCGCTAACTTCGCGAAAGCATAATTCCGTTAGTTTTCGATCAAATTTCAAAATTTTGGTGGCGTTATGATCGGAAAAAGATTCTCTATCATTTCGTAAGAAAAAATTAATTTTTTTTTTTCCAAAAAAATTTCGACCCCAGGAACACTTTCCTGAGAAGGCCTGTCGACCCCCAAAGGGTTAAAGTGCAGGCATTGTACTTCCCATTTCCAGGACTCAAGTCCAACTAAATCAATTAACTGGTTTCCCTGAATCCCTTCACAAAATGTTACCCTGTTCACACTCCAACAGATCGTCATGTCCCAGACAACATACTCCACCAATATTCAAAAATCTAAACTTACTCACCATACAAGACATCCATACTTTCTACTGTGCCTATTACATACATAGAAAACACTATGCAAATATTAACCCACTCAAACTTCTCCTTACCAATTTTAACAGGACACATGACCATAACACTAGACACAGATCACTCCTCGATGTTCCTCGTGTCCATCTAACACTATGTAAAAACTCAATGCATATAAAAGGCACGAAAATTTGGAATTCATTACCTGTCATTGCCAAAGAAACACTGCCTGTACCCCAATTCAAAACGATGCTAAAAAACCACCTTCTTACCCAAATCTAAAGGCACAATATCAAACATTCCCAACAAAGTAAAATAATCACTTAAATGTAAAAACCTGATTAATCACTTATATGTAAAAACCTGTTATGAATAATACACACTAAGCAAACAGTTCCTATAACATTAACATTATAATGACCACATAAACTGTAATTGCAATGCAGCTAATTGTTTTAAATTATCTCACTCAATTAATTGCATTGTTACTATTAATAGATTATTATGTTCAACTTATATTCAAATTATACAACTTGGATACACAATTATATAAATTATCAACCATAATTTTTTACCATGTACAGTGAGCCCCGGTTCTCGTCGGTAATCCGTCACAGAGGGCCCGTCGACCACCGGTTTGGTCGAACTCCGATTCTATTTTTCCCCATAAGAAATAATGGAAATAAAATTAATCCATTCCAGACATCCAAAAGTATTAAAATAAAATATTTTTTAGAACTTTTTGACATTAAATTAAACACAATTTTATAAAAAAAAATGAAAAAAAAATAGTACAATAACATGTCACTTACATTTATTGAAGAGTTATTGATGTGTAGAGGACGGGAGGAGGGAAGAAGGTGGAGTAGTATGCTAGTGTTTGGAAGGGGAATCCCCTTCCAATAACACTGCAGATACCAAGTTCTTTTCTGGGGTTACTGGCCTCTTTCTTTGAATGCTACACTCCCTGCATGAATGCTACACTCCCTGCATGCCTACTACACTCCCTGCATCCTTGTTACACTCCCTGCATGCCTGCTACACTCCCTGCATCCTTGCTACACTCCCTGCTTCCTTGCTACACTCCCTGCTACATTCACTGTAGTCTACTATTACTTAATCTTAAGTATGCCCGCAATGCACAGCAGTGGTACCTCGGTTAACGATATTTTTTCATTCCAGAATGCTGTTCAAGTGACATTACCAAACGAATTTATCCCCATAAGGAATAATGTAAAATAGACTAGTCCTTTTAGACCCCCAAAAATACACTTACAAAAGCGTTTAAAAAAATAAACTTACATAAGAGGGCAAGTTTGGGGACCATCGTTAACCGAGGTACCACTTTATTAGGGGCTTTTGGCATGTACACCTCATTTATACCTATGTATCATTGTATCATGTCTACCTATGTATCATTGTACCATGTCTAAATAAACTATTATTATTATTATTATTATTACTATTATTATTATAAATACTTATACATATTAGAAAAAAAATAAAAATGAAACTCCAACTTTGATAATATTATTTTAATTTGTGTAACTCTTATATATGTAATACAGAAAACAATAAAAAAAGTAAAATAGACATACAGTGGACCCCCGGTGTTTGTCCTGCTCCAAACTCGCCCTTTTATGTAAGTGTATTTTTTTAAATGCTTTTGTAAGTGTATTTTTGGGGGTTTAAAAGGACTAGTCTACTTTACATTATTCCTTATGGGGATAAATTCGTTTGGTAATGGCACTTGAACAGCATTCTGGAACGAAAAAATCACGAAAACTGGGGGTCCACTGTGCAACGAGTTAAGCTTACAGAAAAATACATTAAATTCACCATCTAACGTCGTCATGAAGTGGGAGGAGCTAAATGAGAGAGGGAGAGGCGAGCAGTAGCATTCAGTGTCTGGTGAGTTGTCATGGGTGTTGGATATTACCCGTGGCGCTAATAAAATGTTGTGTAATTATGCTAATATTAGTAATAAAGGTTATGTATCTATTACATTTATTCCAAATTTATATCAGAAACCCGATAAATACCCTAGAACTGTAATAAAGACGCTGAAATGAATAATACAGTGGACCCCTGAGTTTCAACAACCTCAAAACTCGAACAATTATGTAAGTGTAATATTGTAAGTGCTTTTGTAAGTGTATTTTTGGGGGTCTGAAAAAAACTAACCTACTTTACATTATTCCTTATGGGAACAAATTCGTTTGGTAATGGCACTTGAACAGCCTTCTGGAATGAATTATGGCCGAATCTCGGTGGTCCACTGTATATGCCATATTATGTGAGTGGGGTAGAGGTGGAGGCTGCCACTCTGGGATAAGATCATTAGATACATTGTTTACATCAGGGGAAATATGCCTAGATCACTCTTGTCATAAGAAAAAACACAAAAATAGCATTTATTATTATTTTTTTTTTTTAACACATCGGCCGATTCCCACCAAGGCAGTGTGGCCCGAAAAAGAAAAACTTTCATCATCATTCACTCCATCACTGTCTTGCCAGAGGGGTGCTTTACACTACAGTTATCAAACTGCAACATTAACACTATTATTATAACATTATTATAATTTATAATTATACAAAGGGAAGGGGGATAAAAGAGATTGTAAGAATTATAGGGGAATAAGTTTACTGAGTGTACCAGGTAAAGTGTATGGCAGGGTATGGTGGTTTGGTTATTTAGAGAGAATGGATCAAAGTAGAATAACTTGGAGAGCATATAAATCTGTAGGGGAAGGAAGGTGGGGTAGGGGTCGTCCTCGAAAAGGTTGGAGGGAGGGGGTAAAGGAGGTGTTGTGGTTGAGGGGCTTGGACTTCCAGCAAGCATGTGTGAGCGTGTTAGATAGGAGTGAATGGAGACGAACGGTTTTTGGGACCTGACGAGCTGCTGGAGTGTGAGCAAGGTAATATTTTGTGAAGGGATTCAGGGAAACCAGTTAATTGATTTAGTTGGACTTGAGTCCTGGAAATGGGGGGGTCTGGGATAGTGACAGTTGGGAGGGACTTATTCTCAACTGTCGTATCTGAGCGCCTCTGCAAAGACAGTGATTATGTATGAGTGAGGTGAAAGTGTTGAATGATAATGAAAGTATTTTCTTTTTGGGGATTTTCTTTCTTTTTGGGTCACCCTGCCTCGGTGGGAAACGCCAACTTGTTGAAAAAAAAAAATGCAATTTTCAGGCTTAGCTCTATTGCTCACTTAATATATGATAGTGTAAACATGTTATCAGGCTTTCATATGCATTTGAAAGTAAGAAAAAGGTATGTTTCACTTTACAGCAGTAGCTTAGAACCTAAATTGCTGTATAAGCAGGGCCCTTCTTTACAGCAGTAGCCCAGAACCTAAGCTGCTGTACAAGTAGGACCCTTCTTTACAGCAGTAGCCCAGAGCCTAACCTGCTGTGTAAGTAGGACCCAGGTTTACAGCAGTAGCCCGGAACCTAACCTGCGGTATAAGTAGGGCCCTCCTTTACAGCAGTAGCTTGGAACCTAACCTGCTGTATAAGCAGGGCCCTCCTTTACAGCAGTAGCCCGAAACCTAACCTGCTGTATAAGCTGGGCCCTCTTTTACAGCAGTTGCTCAGAACCTAACCTGCTGTATAAGCTGGGCCCTCTACAGCAGTAGCCTGGAACCTAACCTGCTGTATAAGCTGGGCCCTCCTCTACAGCAGTAGCCTGGAACCTAACCTGCTGTATATGCAGGGCCCTCCTTTACAGCAGTAGCTCAGAACCTAACATGCTGTATAAGCAGGGCCCTCCTTTACAGCAGTAGCCTGGAGCCTAACCTGCTGTATAAGTAGGGCCCTCGTTTACAGCAGTAGCCCGGAACCTAACCTGCTGTATAAGTAGGGCCCTCCTTTACAGCAGTAGCGTGGAACCTAACCTGCTGTATAAGCAGGACCCTCCTTTACAGCAGTAGCCCAGAACCTAACCTGCTGTATAAGTAGGGCCCTCCTTTACAGCAGTAGCCCAGAACCTAACCTGCTGTATAAGTAGGGCCCTTCGTTACAGCAGTAGCCTGGAACCTAACCTGCTGTATAAGTAGGGCCTGCCTATTTTATCATATAACAAATTAAGCCTACTCACTCCTTGAACTGAATGATTCGCATGGGTCTAGTGCTTCACACAGCACGACTCAAGAAATCGTAATAACACAAATGCAAATCAACCACCCAAAACACTGGCCTGTGAGTTTTAGCACTCGCTCGCCATAAGTTCAAACCCTAACTGTTTCCATGATTTCTTCACACAGTAATTATAAATATATTCCAGGCTGGTGTCAAACTATGTGACATATACGAAGAAGTATACAAACTCCTCAAAAACAAGAATCCCAGCCTCACTGATAAACTCACAAAAGCAGTAGGGTAAGTATACTCATAGTTGTTTTTAAGTGCCTATTTTAAAGTATTGTGGAGAGTTTGTGCACCATGAAGAGTGTAATTATTTGTTTATTTACCTATTCAGTGGCAGTAGTTATTTATTTACTTATTTATTTGCCATGTAATATTCATATATGACTTAGGATATTTTCAATGATATTTTCAATGATATTTTCAACTTAAGATAAGATTTCATTCGGATTTTTGACCTCGGAGAGTTAGCCACCCAGGATAACCCAAGAAAGGCAGTGCATCATCAAGGACTCTGTCTTATTTCCATTGGGGTCCTCAATCTTGTCTCCCAGGATGCGACCCACACCAGTCGACTAACACCCAGGTACCTATTTGCTGCTAGGTTGAGTTCGTTGGAATGTAACCCCATTGTCAGTTGCAGACCACCTGTATGTGATAAGATGGAAGTGTTTACACTAATACAACACTATACAGTACTGTATAACATGCAGTGTAAAGAATGTACACTTTTCTGTTATTTGTGATCCATTTGACATATATTTTACATGCTTATAGCCAGCTTCCTAGGGTATACAGTCTGATGCAGTAATAATAATAAAATAATTTTTACAAGTACAGGTCCTCCATCACAAATCCGGCAATCAGACATCCGGTTCCATCAGTTATTCGGCACTAATTTCGGCTAGCATAATTTCAAATTTCCAGGGTCGCCACACCAACCTGCTGCTACTGTTTGGTGGCGCTACTTGCTGCATAAGTCATTCCACTTTCTTTTCTTCCATTTATTGTTATAACCTGCTTACTTTTAGCCCTAGCCATGGTTCCAACAAATAATAGAAGTGCTTCTTGTTGTGTAAAGCATATACACAGTATACATTGTCCATAAAAGATAAGGTGGCTTTGAAGCCACTGTCGGTTGCCATGAGATCAGTCTCGTGATGCAAGAGAATATGTTATATTATTACGCTAATATCAACACTATGGCTTATTTACCTATCACAATTGATCTAATATGACATAATAAACAATATAAATAACCTAAAACATGGTAAATACACCAGAATGAATAATATTTGGCGTAATACCGAGTGGTTCGACGGAGGTATGAAGAGGATATAGGATACAAGTACCATCCTCCTATCCCTGTCTTGGGGCTTATATTAGAGAAAACGGAGTGTAGCACAGGGCTAACTGTGATATACCATCGTAATGCACCATAAAACTGAAACAAAAAAGCTATTTTCTCCATATAGATTATCATCCATAGCAGAATATATGTAGATAACCTAGGATAACCCAAAAAAGTCAGACAAAGTGACTTATTTCCAGTACCTGGCTTGGGCTTGCCATACTATATGATTTTTGGTAAATATTTCTCACAGGTAGTAGGTTGGTAGACAGCAACCACCCAGGGAGGTACTACCATCCTGCCAGGTGACTGTGAAACAGAAACTTGAAACTGTTTTACATGATGGTAGGATTGCTGGTGTCTTTTTTTCTGTCTCATAAACATGCAAGATTTCAGGTACGTCTTGTTACTTCTACTTACACTTAGGTCACACTACGCAAACATGTACACGTTTATGTATACACACTCATCTGAGTTTTCTTTGATTTTATCTTAATAGTTCTTGTTCTTATAATTTTTCCTTTTCCTTTCATATCCATGGGGAAGTGGAATAAGAATCTTTCCTCCGTAAGCCATGCGTGTTGTAAAAGTCAACTAAAATGCCAGGAACAATGGGCTAGTAACCCCTTTTCCTGTATAGCTTACTAAAAAGAAAAAGAAGAAAACCGTCAAAGTGGGATGTTTGAATGTGCGTGGATGTTGTGCGAACGATAAGAAAGAGATGATTGTAGATGTTATGAATGAAAAGAAGCTGGATGTCCTGGCTTTAAGTGAGACAAAGCTGAAGGGGGTAGGAGAGTTTCAGTGGGGAGAAATAAATGGGATTAGGTCAGGGGTTTCAAATAGAGTTAGAGCTAAAGAAGGAGTGGCAATAATGTTGAATAATCAGTTATGGCATGTAAAGAGGGAATATAAATGTATAAATTCAAGGATTATGTGGAGTAAAATAAAGGTTGGATGTGAAAAGTGGGTTATAGTAAAGTGTTTATGCACCTGGAGAAGAGAGAAGTGTAGAGGAGAGAGAGAGATTTTGGGAAATGTTGAGTGAGTGTGTGGGGAGTTTTGAACCAAGTGAGAGAGTAATTGTGGTTGGGGATCTTAATGCTAAAGTGGGTAAAAATGTTGTGGCGGGAGTAGTAGGTAAATTTGGGGTGCCAGGGGTAAATGTAAATGGGGAACCATTAATTGAGCTATGTGTAGAAAGAGGTTTGGTAATAAGTAATACATATTTTATGAAAAAGAAGATAAATAAATATACAAGGTATGATATAGCACGTAAGGAAAGTAGTTTGTTGGATTATGTATTGGTGGATAAAAGGTTGATGGGTAGGCTTCAGGATGTACATGTTTATAGAGGGGCAACAGATATATCAGATCATTATTTGGTTGTAGCTACAGTTAGAGTAAAAGGTAGATGGGACAAAAAGAAAATGGCAACAGCAAGTAAGAGAGAGGTAAAAGTGTATAAACTAAGGGAGGAGGAAGTTAGGGTGACATATAAGCAACTGTTGGCAGAAAGGTGGGCTAGTGCAAGTATGAGTAGTGGGGAGGTTGAAGAGAGTTAGGATAGTTTTAAAAATGCAGTGTTAGAATGTGGGGCAGAAATTTGTGGCTATAGGAGGGTGGGTGCAGGAGGAAAGAGGAGTGAGTGGTGGAATGAAGAAGTAAAGGGTGTGATAAAAGAGAAAAAGGTAGCTTATGAGAGGTTGTGTAGATCAAGTGTTTACATTGAAGCATATATGTGAACAGTATTTAGATAAAGGTAGGAAAGATTTCATTGCATTTATGGATTTAAAAAAGGCGTATGATAGAGTGGATAGGGGAGCAATGTGGCATATGTTGCAAGTGTATGGAAAAGGTAGTAAGTTACTGAATGCTGTAAAGAGTTTTTATGAGGATAGTGAGGCTCAGGTTAGGGTGCGTAGGAGAGAGGGAGATTACTTCTCGGTAAAAGTAGGTCTTAGACAGGAATGTGTAATGTCACCATGGTTGTTTAATATATTTATAGGTTTTGGGGAGAGGGGTGGGATTAAATTATGGGGAATCAAATGCAAAATGGGAGTTGACACAGTTACTTTTTGCTGATGATACTGTGCTTATGGGAGATTCTAAAGAAAAGTTGCTAAGGTTAGTGGACGAGTTTGGGAGGGTGTGTAAAGGTAGAAAGTTGAAAGTGAACATAGATAAGAGTAGGTGATGAGGGTATCAAACGATTTAAATAAAGAAAAATTGGATGTCACATTGGAGAGAGGGATTATGGAAGAAGTGAATGTTTTCAGATATTTGCGAGTTGACTTGTCAGCAGATGGGTTTATGAAGGATGAGGTTAACCATAGAATTGATGAAGGAAAAAAGGTGAATGGTGCGTTGAGGTATCTGTGGAAACAAAAAACGTTATCCATGGAGGCAAAGAAGGGAATGTACGAAAGTATAGTAGTACCAACACTCTTATATGGGTGTGAAGCATGGGTTGCAAATGCTGCAGTGAGGAGGCAGCTGGAGGCAGTGGAGATGTCCTGTCTAAGGGCAATGTGTGGTGTAAATATTATGCAGAAAATTCGAAGTGTGGAAATTAGGAGGAGGTGTGAAGTTACTAAAAGCATTTGTCAGAGGGCTGAAGAGGGGTTGTTGAGGTGGTTTGGTCATTTAAAGAGAATGGATCAAAGTAGAATGACTTGGAAAGCATATAAATCTGTAGGGGAAGGAAGGCGGGGTAGGGGTCGTCCTTGAAAAGGTTGGAGGGAGGGGGTAAAGAAGGTTTTGTGGGCGAGGGGCTTGGACTTCCAGCAAGCATGTGCGAGCTTGTTAGATAGGAGTGAATGGAGACGAATGGTTTTTGGGACTTGATGAGCTGTTGGAGTGTGAGCAGGGTAATATTTTGTGAAGGGTTTCAGGGAAACCAGTTAATTGATTTAGTTGGACTTGAGTCCTGGAAATGGGAAGTAAAGTGCCTGCACTTTAAATGATGGGTTTGAGATATTGGAGGTTTGGAGGGATTTTCTGAACTGTCGTATCTTAGCGCCTCTGCAAAGACAGTGATTATGTGTGAATGAGGTGAAAGTGTTGAATGATGAGGAAAGTATTTTCTTTCTTTTTGGGTCACCCTGCCTCGGTGGGAGACGGCCGATGTGTTAAAAAAAAAATAACTAAATAAAAGTAATGAATAGTAAATAAACGATACAAGAGAACAATCACTGTGAAAAAATAGTGAACTTCCAAGTGCTTTTGTCATTTCTGACATTATTGCAGTGGTTGTTCTGCATATTGTGATATAACTTATCATTTCAATAACTGTACAATACAAAAGACCAATGAGGGAGCACTGTATCAACATCCAGGGTCCCAGACTATTCAACATCTTACCAGAAGATATCCGAAAGATGGCTGGAACAAGTGTAGAAGCCTTCAAGAGGAAATTGGACAAGTATCTTCACCAGGTGCCAGATCAACCAGGCTGTGACGGATATGTGGGGCAGCGGGCCTCCAGCAGCAACAGCCTGGTTGACCAGGCAAACACCAGACAAACCTGGCCCATGGCCAGGCTCAGAGAGTAGAGAAACTCTTGAAACTCTTTAAAGGTATATCAAAGGTATACCATGACACAAATAACCTGCACATAAGACAGAGAGGAGCTTACCACGATGTTTTGGTCCAACTTGGACCATTTACAAAGTCACGTCATCATAAGCTCCTCTCTCCTATGTATGGGTTATTTGTGTATTGTTACAGTCACGGTATTGTGACTTTTTGTTCTTCTTGATCGCACCATCGTAAAGTTGAACCATGATAAAGCGAGGAGCACTTGTACTTGCAGTCTTTTAAATTTACAATTAATACTTTATTTTTTCTCTTGTTAGATTTGGCATGGGGATTGAGTTCCGTGAAAGCGCACTTCTCATTGGCCCAAAGACTACAACCACCGCAAAGAAAGGACAAGTTTTTAATGTCAACCTGGGCTTCTCTGATATTACCAATGAATCCGCTAGTGACGCTGGCAGCAAGAAGTACGCTCTCTTTATTGGGGACACAGTGGTGGTCAACGAGGTGAGTCGAGCCTATAGAGAACTTTTCAAATTTTATTTTTCCTTTGTGATAATTGCTGTGCTTTGTAACATAAGATAACTTGTGTCTTTCATTGTATTTCATCTTAGTAGTATCTGTGGGGCCCTGCTGTATCTGCGGGGCCCTGCTGTATCTGCGGGGCCCTGCTGTATAAGATAACTTGTTTCTCATTGTATTTCATCTTGCAGTTGGTAATTTGCATTAGAGACCATTACACTTGTGGGGAAATTTTGGTCAGTGTGTTAACCACTGGGCAACCTGGCTCTAATAAGATTCATCTAACTAGGTATATTTCTGTACACCATTTGGAGGTGATGGGTTCTTGATCCAAGGAACTAGAGTTGTCCTCTCCTTCCATGGATTGAACTAAATTACCTCCCATTTCCCAGGCACTATGACCCATATGAGTTTACTGCCTGACTTGAGTCCTGGAGGTGGGAAGTATAGTGCCTGTACTCTGAAGGATGGTTGGAGATATGTTGCAGTATTTGAATTGTAGTGTAGGCATACCTCTGGCAAGACAGTGATGGAGTGAGTGATGATGAAAGTGTTTCTTCTTTTTGGATCACCCTGCCTTGATGGGAAACAGCCGATGTGCTAAAAAAATCTCACCTCCAGAATTTCTGTATCGTGAATGGTCTGGCTTAAGGTTTGTGTTATGATTTAGGTTACATCTAGTCCCAAATCTGCACACTGCCATAACAACATACTGGAGGGAGAAATATGGGAGGAAATGCAATATAAACCCAGTGAGCAGCAGGGGTGCAGTGGGGACAATAAGGGAACACTGTATCAACATTCATAGCCCCAGATTATTCAACATCTTACCAGAAGATATCAGAAATACTGCTGAACAAATGTAGAAAGTCTTCAAGATATCAGAAACATTTCTGGAACAAATGTAGAAAGTCTTCAAGATATCAGATACATGGCTGGAACAAGTGTAGAAGTCTTCAAGAGAAAACTGGACAAGTATCTTCAAGTGCCAGATCAACTAGGCTGTGATGGATATGTGGGTCAGTGGGCCTCCAGTAGCAACAGCCTGGTTGACCAGGCTAGCACCAGACTAGCCTCGCCCATGGCCGGACTTCAGGAATAGTAAGACTCAAAACTCACAAAAGGTATTCCTTCTTCCTGTTTCTGTCCCGTCCGTCCTTTTCTCCAATATATACTGGCTCCCCCACCTTTGTGTGTCAGTGTGACTTGTAAATGGAAATGAAAGTATTGCCTGCTGCAGTGTTCCTCCTTTCTTATGTTCTTAATTAAAAGTATTGCATCTTGTAATGCCCCTCGAGTGAGTTATTGCAAAATAATGTTGCAGGGTGGTGTATATGTTGTAACCACATCAATAATGTTGCAGGGTGGTGTGTATGTTGTAAATAATATTTGCATGAGAAATCAATAGGGTTTGATAAATGATATTCTAAAAGTACTTATATTTTTTTCACAGGATCAACCAGGCCATATAACAGCATCATCAAGAAGAAATTGAAGAATGTTGGTGTTTCTGAAGGTGAGTGAAGACGTGATATTGTCTTCCTGAAGGTGAGTGTGAAGACTGTATAGTTGTCTTCCTGAAGGTGAGTGTGAAGACTGTGATAGTTGTCTTCCTGAAGGTGAGTGTGAAGACTGTGATAGTTGTCTTCCTGAAGGTGAGTGTGAAGACTGTGATAGTTGTCTTCCTGAAGGTGAGTGTGAAGACTGTGATAGTTGTCTTCCTGAAGGTGAGTGTGAAGACTGTGATAGTTGTCTTCCTGAAGGTGAGTGTGAAGACTGTGATAGTTGTCTTCCTGAAGGTGAGTGTGAAGACTGTGATAGTTGTCTTCCTGAAGATGAGTGTGAAGACTGTGATAGTTGTCTTCCTGAAGGTGAGTGTGAAGACTGTGATAGTTGTCTTCCTGAAGGTGAGTGTGAAGACTGTGATAGTTGTATGATAGTCATAGGGACCCTTAACACCACAGGGACCCTTAACACCTCAGGGGAGTCTTAATACCACAGGAGTCCCTTAACACCATAGAGGAGCCTTAACACCACAGGGACCCTTAACACCTCAGGGGAGCCTTAATACCACAGGGCACCCTTAACACCAAGGGACCTTAACACCACAGGGACCCTTAACACCACAGGGCACCCTTAACACCACAGCACCCTTAACACCACAGGGTGCCCTTAACACCACAGGGCACCCTTAACACCACAGGGTGCCTTAACACCACAATGGGGCCCCTTAACTCTTTCACTGTCCATCACGTAGAACTATATCATTAAGGTCAGGGTTCCTCATGTAGGTCTACATCAAGAGCTCAGCTCACTTATAAGCTGTGAACTGTAAATTTTGGCTTAAATATGAGAGTGCTGGTAGGCCTACATGTGAGAGAGTAGGTCTGTGTGGTAAATGAGCACCATATAAAAAATCCTGCCCCCACGCGGTGCATGATGGAAAAGAAAGAACTGCGACCATGTGTATGGTTTAAAACAGCGATTTTGCAGTCTTGTCTCGGATGGTTTTTTGTGTGTTTGTTGGCAGTTTCTTGATGTCATTTGATAGAATGGAAAACACATTACTGAAATTTAGATGGTTTTGATGGGTTTCAGGACTGGATGTAGCTTGAAATTAAGCTGAAAGTATAGTGGAAATATTCAATTTTTGCCAATATTCCAGAGGATGTGTAAGGCCCCTTAAAACCCCCAGTCTCTTTTACAGGTTTTTAATAGGCCTGATTCAATTATTGGGACAATGTTAACCATGAATAATCTCTCCTGTTTATATTTTATCCGAGAAATAGAGTAAATCTTCTATTTTTGTGTTAATAATATTCAAAATGGAAAGTAAGTGTAATATAAGAGAGACCCGGGACGTGACTAATGAATAGAGGAAATATTATAGTGCCAGGAATGTCTACAATGTTTATTATGGACTCTGTTTTAACCAGGAATGTCTACAGTGTTTATTATGGACTCTGTTATTAACTTGGTATTTTTATCCACTGAAAAAGATGCCAAAATGTCTTGTCTAAATATTGTGTTAAAATATCCCTGTAAATTACTTCCTTGTAATATCTTACTACGTATTGTAATATATCTTACTATTGTAATATACAGTGGAACCCCGGTTTTCATCTTTAATCCGTTCCAGAAGGTCGGTCGAAATCCGAAATGGACGAAAACCGAAGTAATATTTCCTATAAGAAATAATGTAAATCCATCCTTTCAAGACACCCAAAAATATAAACAAAAAATAAATTTTATAGAGAATAACTATAGTGTTGCAGCTCTTCAGTGGTTAGCTCTTCCCTGTGGTCGTCCACCAACTCTTTCACATCCTGGACACTCACATCCAACCCCATGGACTTCCCCAAAGCCACAATAGATTCCACATCAGGTGTAGGGTTGTCAAGTTTACACTAACTTATATTAAGTTAGTAATAGAACTAGGCATTAAAAAACACAATAAAAGTTAAATACATACACAGTATATTTATTACTTACCTTAACCCTTTGACTGTTTCGGTCGTATATATACATCTTACGAGCCACTGTTTCGGACGTATCTATATGCCTAAATTCTAGTGGCCTCAAATCAAACAGGAGAAAGCTGGTAGGCCTACATGTGAGAGAATGGGTCTGTGTGGTCAGTGTGCGCAGTATAAAAAAAATCGGGCAGCCAGTGGTGCATTGTGGGAACGCCATTTCAGTAGTCCTTGTTCAGCATGCCTAGCGGTAAGAATTATCTGACTCCCCGGCACGTCTGGGACTGTTTTCTTCCTCAATGATAGCTCTAACACAGATGGAAGTGTCTCTGAAGATAAATTTCAAGGTTTTGAGGAGTTTGTGACCGAAAGCAATGCCCAGGATACCAGAAGAAAGGAAGGAAAAAAGAAAGAAAGTAAGGAAGGAAGGAAAAAGAGAGGAAAGGAAGGAAGGAAAGAGGAAAGAAAGAAAGGAAGGAAGGAAAGAGGAAAGAAAGAAAGAAAGGAAAGATGAGAGGAAGTCCACACACTTCAAGCGCTAAGGGAAGTTGATGGAAAGTGTCCAGTCATTATATATGTGTATATATATTATAGAATAATAGAAATAGGTTGGTAGGTAAGTAAGTAGGTAGGCAAGTAGGAAGGCAAGTAGGTAAGCAAGTAGGTACACAAGTAGGTATGTAATTAGGTAAGTAAGTAGGTAGGAAGGACTGTGGGGAAGAGGAGCATGGGACCCCATGAGTGTTGACAGGCAGAGGGTGGTGAGTGGTGGTATAATATGTCATTTTGACAGCAGCAGCACCCTGACTCAGCATATTTACAAGTCCACACACTCACAACAACCAGCTTCCAGAAGCCTAATATCAGTTCTATAAAGTGTCCAGTGACTATATATGCGTATATATAGAAACCAGAAGGAAGGAAGGAAGGAAGGAAGGAGATGAAAGAAAGGAAGGGAGGTAGGTAGGTAGGAATGTAGGAAGGAAGGAATGTAGGAAGGAAGGTTGGAAGGAAGGAAGGAAGGAATGACGACACAGAAACAACAACCAGCTTCCAGAAGCTAACAGCAATTCTATGAATTGTCCAGTGATTATATATGCGTATATATAGAAACCAGAAGGAAGGAAGGAAGGAAGGATGAGATGAAAGGAAGGAAGGGAATGTAGAAGAAAGGTTAGAAGGAATGTAGGAAGAAAGGTTAGAAGGAATGTAGGAAGGAAGGAAGGTCGGAATGATGACCCAGACACAACAACCAGCTTCCAGAAGCTTATAGCAGTTCTAGGCACGTGTCCAGTGACTATGTGTGTATTTATAGAAACCAGAAGGAAGAAAGGAAGGACGAGATGAAAGGTAGGAAGGAAGGAAGGTAGGTAGGAAGGAAGGAATGACGACCCAGACGACCATCAACCTAGGATAACTACCTAACACAACTGCCTGCTACTATTTTGAAGAAAACTGCTCAGAAGATATGTTTTGTCTGTGCATATACAAAAAAACACCCACAAAAATGCAGAGACATTCGTTTTATGTGTGAGGAATGTAAAATACCACTGTGCATGTTTCAAAGAGTTCCACAAGCTGCAGAACTATTATGAACATGTCCAGTGACTACATTTGTATATATATTATACAACAATAGTAATAAAGATTTTTTTGTATTGTTCGTTTGTGTAAACAAGTTTTGTAAATATAAAGATACTAATGTTAATGCTATTATTGTGTTGCATACAACGAATGTATATATATACATTGCACCTTACGTTGGCCTCACAGGACACATAAGTTACATAAAAAAAGAAAATAGTGAAAAAAACAAGAAATCTACGAATGGAAGTAAACAAATGTTTACTGAGTGAGCGGCATTCGCCGCTGTTGCCATACGCGGCTCATTTTCTGCCAACTTTACACCTCCATATCTCGGTAAGTATTGATGGCAAAAATCTGTTTTTAGGATAAAAACAATCAGAAAAATAATCTTAACATTTTGATTAGAAAAAATAATTTTTTTTCGAATATTTTGCGACAACAGAATGGCACTCAGGATTGAGGGTTGCGACAGTCAAGGGGTTAAAATATTTGTAGTCTTAATGTAGGGTGAGAGGTGAGTAGTACTTATTTGTAGGAAGTCAGTGTAGGTAGGTGTAGCGGGCTACCTACACTGCAGCACAGAGCCATGTTATTACCATCGACATACCATGTTCACTGAGTTTAATCGCTTCTAACAACAACTACCTTTAGATGCCATCAAAGAAAGGGAGAAGTAATGAATAATTCACGCCTAGAATTATAAACGAAAGCGTTATGTATTAAGGGCGGTGACTGGGCTACACGCAGAGTCATACAGTTTTCTCTAATGCTGGACCAGAGAATACATAATGTTTTCACTCCACCGACCCATGCCTCGATCTCTTATAAGCATTGCATATAAACATTGCATGTTTATATGCTGTGTAACGTGTTTCTTATATAAATTTTAAGAAAATATCATAATAGATTAATGAAAATGTCTATATTAACGTAAAATAAGACATTTAATGTGCCCAAGAGTGATTATTATTGCATATTAGTATTATTACTATGGCGTTAAGACTAGAGGGACACTCTTAGTGAACGAGTAACAAAGGCAGATTGAGTCACTAACGTATGAGCGGCACAGGCAGACACATCTGGTATGAATGATTTCCGAGCGGATATACGAAAACGGGGAAAATTTCGCCCAAAAAAAGTGGCCGAAAACTGAATTGTACGATAACGGACCGGACGAAAACCGAGGTTCCACTGTATCTTACTATTGTAATACAGTGGACCCTAGCTATTCGAACACTCCAAACTCGCCCTTTTATGTAAGTTTATTATTGTAAGTGCTTTTATAAGTGTATTTTTGGGGGTCTGAAATGGACTAATCTAATTTACATCATTCTTATGGGAATAAATTCATTTGGTAACAGCACTTGAACAGCATTCTGGAATGAAGAATGTTCGAAAGTCGGGGGTCCACTGTATATCTTACTGTTGTAATATATCTTACTATTGTAATATAGTATCTTACTGTTGTAATATATCTTACTGTTGTAATATATTTCACTGTTGTAATATATTTCACTGTTTTAATATATCTTACTATTGTAATATATCTTACTATTGTAATATATCTTACTGTTGTAATATAGTATCTTACTGTTGTAATATAGTATCTTACTGTTGTAATATACCTTACTATTGTAATATATCTTACTGTTGTAATATACCTTACTATTGTAATACAGTGGTACCTCGAGTTACGATGGTCCCCAAAATCGCCCTTTTATGTAAGTTTATTTTTTTAAATGCTTTTGTAAGTATATTTTTGGGGTGTAAAGGACTAAAGTCTATTTGACATTATTCCTATGAGGATAAATTCTTTGGTAATGGCACTTTGAACAGCATTCTAAGGAAAATATATGTAACTTCGTACCACTGTATATCTTACTGTTGTAATATATCTTACTGTTGTAATATATCTTACTATTGTAATATATCTTACTATTGTAATATATCTTACTGTTGTAATATATTTTACTGTTGTAATATATCTTAGTATTGTAATATATCTTACAGTTGTAATATATCTTACTGTTGTAATATAGTATCTTACTATTGTAATATATCTTACTATTGTAATATAGTATCTCACTATTGTAATATATCTTACTGTTGTAATATATTTTACTGTTGTAATATATCTTGCTATTGTAATATATCTTACTGTTGTAATATATTTTACTATTGTAATATAGTATCTCACTATTGTAATATAGTATCTTACTATTGTAATATAGTATCTTACTGTTGTAATATAGTATCTTACTGTTGTAATATATCTCACTATTGTAATATATGTTACTATTGTAATATATCTTACTATTGTAATATATCTTACTATTGTAATATATCTTACTATTGTAATATATCTTACTATTGTAATATATCTTACTATTGTAATATATCTTACTATTGTAATATATCTTACTATTGTAATATATCTTACTATTGTAATATATCTTACTATTGTAATATAGCTTACTATTGTAATATATCTTACTATTGTAATATATCTTACTATTGTAATATATCTTACTATTGTAATATATCTTACTATTGTAATATATCTTACTATTGTAATATATCTTACTATTGTAATATATCTTACTGTTGTAATATATTTTACTGTTGTAATATATCTTACTATTGTAATATATCTCACTATTGTAATATATCTCACTATTGTAATATGTCTTACTATTGTAATATATATTACTGTTGTAATATATATATTACTTTTGTAATATATTTTACTGTTGTAATATATCTTACTATTGTAATATATCTTACTATTGTAATATATCTTACTATTGTAATATAGTATCTTACTGTTGTAATATATCTTACTATTGTAATATATCTTACTGTTGTAATATATCTTACTGTTGTAATATATCTTACTATTGTAATATAGTGTCTTACTATTGTAATATATCTTACTGTTGTAATATAGTATCTTACTGTTGTAATATATCTTACTATTGTAATATATCTTACTATTGTAATATATCTTACTGTTGTAATATATCTTACTATCTTACTGTAATATATCTCACTAGACACAGATCACTCCTCGATGTTCCCGTGTCCATCTAACACTATGTAAAAACTCAATGCATATAAAAGGCACGAAAATTTGGAATTCAAAACGATGCTAAAAAAACCACCTTCTCACCCAAACCTAAATGCTCAATATCAAACATTCCCAACAAAGTAGAATAATCACTTAAATGTAAAAACCTGATTAATCAATTAAATGTAAAAACCTGTTATGAATAATACATACTAAGCTAACTGTTTCTATAACATTTACATTATAATGACCACGTAAACTGTAACTGCAATGCAATTACAGTGGTACCCCGACTTACGATGGTCCCCAAACACACCCTTTTATGTAAGTTGATTTTTTAAATGCTTTTGTAAGTGTAATTTTGGGGGTCTAAAAGGACTAGTCTATTTTACATCATTTCTTATGGAGATAAATTCGTTTGGTAATGGCACTTGAACAGCATTCTGGAATGAAAAAATATCGTAAGTCGGGGTACCACTGTAATTGTTTTAAATTGTTATCTCACTCAATTAGTTGCATTGCTACAATTAATAAATTATTATGTTCAACTTATATTCAAACTTTATAACTTAGATATACAATTATACTTATTTTATAAATTATCAACCATAATTTTTTTACCATGTAGTCTACTATTAAATAGTCCTAAGAATGCCCGCAATGCACAGCATATTAGGGCTTTTGGCATGTACATCTCATTTATACCTATGTATCATGTCTACCTATGTATCATTGTACCATGTCTAAATAAATATTATTATTATTATTATTATAGTATCTTACTGTTGTAATATCTCTTACTGTTGTAATATATCTTACTGTTGTAATATATCTTACTGTTGTAATATATCTTACTATTGTAATATTTCTTACTGTTGTAATATATCGTACTATTGTAATATAGCTTACTATTGTAATATATCTTACTATTGTAATATATCTTACTATTGTAATATATCTTACTATTGTAATATAGTATCTTACTATTGTAATATAGCTTACTATTGTAATATATCTTACTATTGTAATATATCTTACTATTGTAATATAGTATCTTACTATTGTAATATAGTATCTTACTATTGTAATATAGTATCTTACTATTGTAATATAGTATCTTACTATTGTAATATATCTTACTGTTGTAATATATCTTACTATTGTAATATATCTTACTGTTGTAATATATCTCACTATTGTAAATACAGTGGACCCCCGAGTTTCGTAAAAACTTCACTCCTGAAGTCTGCTCAAGTGCCATTACCGAACGAATTTACTCCCTTAAGGAAAAATTTCACGTAGGTTAGTCTATTTCAGACCCCAAAAATACACTTCCACAGAACGTACAAAATTATACTTACATAATTGCACGATTTCCGGGGTATTCGTTAACCGAGGGTCAACTGTACAGTGGTACCTCGAGTTACGATATTTTTTCGTTCGAGAATGCTGTTCAAGTGCCATTACCAAACGAATTTATCCCTATAAGGAATAATGTAAAATAGACTAGTCCTTTTACACCCCCAAAAATATACCTACAAAAGCATTTAAAAAAATAAACTTACATAAAAGGGCGATTTTGGGGACCATCGTAACTCGAGGTACCACTGTATATCTTACTATTGTAATATATCTCACTATTGTAAATATATCTTACTGTTGTAATATATCTTACTATTGTAATATATCTTATTATTGTAATATATCTTACTGTTGTATAATTTTTGATATATTTACATTGTAATATATTTACATGTAATATATCTTACTATTGTAATATATCTCACTATTGTAATATATACTATTGTAATATGCTTACTATTGTAATATAGCTTACTATTGTAATATAGCATTATTGCTTATAGTAATTACTAATTACTCACTATTGTAATATATCTCACTATTGTAATATATCTCACTATTGTAATATATCTCACTATTGTAATATATCTTACTGTTGAAATATATTTTACTATTGTAATATATCTTACCATTGTAATATATCTTACTATTGTAATATATATCATTATTGTAATATATCTTACTATTGTAATATAGCTTACTATTGTAATATAGCTCACTATTGTAATATAGCTCACTATTGTAATATATCTCACTATTGTAATATATCTCACTATTGTAATATATCTCACTATTGTAATATATCTCACTATTGTAATATATCTCACTATTGTAATATATCTTTCTATTGTAATACGTATATCTTACTATTGTAATATAGCTTACTATTGTAATATATCTTATTATATGTAATATATCTTATTATTGCCATATATCTTACTATTGTAATACGTATATCTTACTATTGTAATATATCTTACTTTCGTACTCTATCTTACTATCATAATATACTTATTATACTATCATACTACTACAGTGGACCCCCGAGTTTCATAAAAACTTCACTCCTGAAGTCTGCTCAAGTGCCATTACTGAACGAATTTTCTCCCTTAAGGAAAAATTTCACGTAGGTTAGTCTATTTCAGACCCCCAAAAATACTTTTCCACAAGCACTTACAATATTATACTTACATAAATGTACGATTTCCGGGGTTTACGAAACTCGGGGGTCCACTGTACATTGTAAGGATCAATTTTATTGCCTTTATAATAATTAATAGAAACAGAATTTATAGAATGTATAAAGTAAATTTTTTATTTATATTTATTAGGACGACGACGAAGACGGCGAAGGCGAGGAAGAGGAAACTAAAGAGAACACGTCACAGCTCCTGGGCCGGGGGAAGCGCACGGCCATCCTGGACTCCAAGCTTCGGGTGAGTCCTTGAACCTTACTCTGGGGTCCAATTAGCTGTCCTTAATTTTTTGCACATTGGGACTTTTGTTTATTTGGCTGTATTATTGTTTTTTATGCCTAATTTCTATTATCAAACATTAAATAGGTGCAGTAAGCTTTCCATTATCTAACAGTAAATAGGTACAGTAAACTTTTGATTAATAGTAAATAGGTAAATGTTTGATGAACAGTCAATAGGTACATTAAAATTTCAATTATCTAACAGTAAAATAGGTACACATAGCTAGTTACTGGTCCAGGTCAGACAGAAATGTGGTCATAAGGTCCTCTCTGCTATGCGCGGGTTATTTTTGTATTGTTTCAGTCACGGTATTGTGACTTTGTTCCTCGTCAACATGTCGATAATGGCATTTTTGGAATGCCTGTCTTTGATACTGGAATAAGTATAAGTTGTATCATGTACTTGTAGAAATAATGATTATTATTATTATTATTATTACAGTTTTTAAATAAGCATTATTATGATTTAATAACTGTTGTAGCAGAGGAAGAAGTGAATGATGTATCTACTACAGGAATACCTGAGAGGTGTATAATATTTTGTAAGTTATTCAGGGATACCTGAGAGGTGTATAATATTTTGTAAGGGATTCAGGGATACCAGTTAACTGCACTTGAGTCCTGGTGGTGGGAAGTACAGTGCCTGTACTCTGAAGGATGTGTGGTGGTGAGAAGTACAGTGCCTGTACTCTGAAGGATGTGTGGTGGTGAGAAGTACAGTGCCTGTACTCTGAAGGATGTGTGGTGGTGAGAAGTACAGTGCCTGTACTCTGAAGGATGTGTGGTGGTGAGAAGTACAGTGCCTGTACTCTGAAGGATGTGTGGTGGTGGGAAGTACAGTGCCTGTACTCTGAAGGATGTGTGGTGGTGAGAAGTACAGTGCCTGGACTCTGAAGGATGTGTGGTGGTGGGAAGTACAGTGCCTGTACTCTGAAGGATGTGTGGTGGTGGGAAGTACAGTGCCTGTACTCTGAAGGATGTGTGGTGGTGAGAAGTACAGTGCCTGGACTCTGAAGGATGTGTGGTGGTGAGAAGTACAGTGCCTGTACTCTGAAGGATGTGTGGTGGTGGGAAGTACAGTGCCTGTACTCTGAAGGATGTGTGGTGGTGAGAAGTACAGTGCCTGGACTCTGAAGGATGTGTGGTGGTGAGAAGTACAGTGCCTGTACTCTGAAGGATGTGTGGTGGTGGGAAGTACAGTGTGTATACTCTGAAGGATGTGTGGTGGTGGGAAGTACAGTGTGTATACTTTGAAGGATGTGTGGTGGTGAGAAGTACAGTGCCTGTACTCTGAAGGATGTGTGTGGTGAGAAGTACAGTGCCTGGACTCTGAAGGATGTGTGGTGGTGAGAAGTACAGTGCCTGTACTCTGAAGGATGTGTGGTGGTGAGAAGTACAGTGCCTGTACTCTGAAGGATGTGTGGTGGTGAGAAGTACAGTGCCTGTACTCTGAAGGATGTGTGGTGGTGAGAAGTACAGTGCCTGTACTCTGAAGGATGTGTGGTGGTGGGAAGTACAGTGCCTGGACTCTGAAGGATGTGTGGTGATACATTGAAATTTTTGACCTGTAGTGTCAGCACCTCTGGCAAGATGGTGATGGAGTGAATGATGATGATGAAAGTGTTTCTTCTTTTTTAGGTCATCCTGCCTTGGTAGGAAACGACTTATGTATTGAAAAATTAAGAGACAGTGTTTGTTACCTTGGATATAATTGAGAGTTGAGAGGGTTGTTGGGGGTAGTTTGGGCATTTTGTGAGGTTGGAGATGATTGAGATGGAAGGCTGAAGGAAGGGATAAAAGAGGCTTTGAGTGTTAGGAGCTTGAGCATCCCACAGGCTTGTGGCAGTGCATTAGAAAGTGAATAGGGTTATTAATGGACATTCTGTTAGTTTGAGTGAGGTAACATGGATTCAGGGCAATCATTTAGCTGGACTTGAGTCCTGGAGGTAGGAAGAGCAGTGCCTGCACTCTGAAGTGAGCAGTGAGGATGTCATGGTTTGTGAGCAGTGAGGATGTCATGGTTTGTGAGCAGTGAGGATGTCATGGTTTGTGAACAGTGAGGATGTCATGGTTTGTGAGCAGTGAGGATGTCATGGTTTGCAGTGGTCATCAGAATTATGTCAGCACACTTTTGGTAATTTTTTTTTTTCAATGAACCAGCCGCATCCCGCCGATGCAGGTGAATAAAATGAAAAACAAAAGTTTTTCTTTTTACATTTAGTAATGTATACGGTAGAAGGGGATTACTAGCCCCTTGCTCCCGGCATGTTAGTCGCCTCTTACGACACGACTGGCTTACGCAGGAAGAATTCTGTTCCACTTCCCCATGGAGAACTTTTGGTAATAAGTTAGGTAAAAGAACACACTTGCAACTAGTGTGACATTTTTATCATGTCAAGTTTTCGCTTTCCAGGAACAGATTCATAACGACTTGACAAAGTTCCTGGAGAGGGAAACTGCCTCGATAAAATATCACATTACTTGCACTTGTTTTCTTTTATCTAACATATTGTTAGTAATTCTACCAAAATTATTACATTTCTGGCAAGATAACAATTGAGTAATGGTGTTAACTTTTATGGGTTAGCCTTCCTTAGTTGGAGACACCTGTGAAGCAGAGAAAAGACTGTGGAAGATGAGGTAGTCAGTCCCTCAAAAAGAAATACAGGAATGCATTACATATACAGCACCTTCTTTTTGGTGTTTCATGTTTTCGTTGGCTTTCAATTGAAACATTGTTCCACCTGCTGGTGATTATCACCAGCAGGTGGAACATAATGAACAATGGCTCAATTTGAAGCTAGTGAAAACATGGAATATCAGAAACGTGTTCTGTATGTGGGGCCCCTTTCAGGAGGGCCCCTGTACAGGTGGTCCTCGACTTACGATGGGGGTTACATTCCGAGGAACCCATCGTAAGTCGGATATGAATACAGTGGACCCTCAGTTTACATTATTAATTCGTTCCAGAATGCTGTTCAAGTACCGTTACCATACGAATTTGTTCCCATAAGGAATAATGTAAATTAGATTAGTCCTTTTAGACCCCCAAAAATACACTTACAAAAGCACTTACAAAAATACACTTACATAATTGGAGCCTAACGTAAACTGGGGGTCCACTATATATGATATACATATATAAATAAGTAAATGAATAAATACTGCCACTGAATAAGTCAAACAAATAATTACTGTAACTAAATACCAGTATTGAAAAGTCAGGGACTTGCTGCCTTCATGCTGGGCAATTATCTTAAATTTCATCTCCAAAGTATTTGCCGCCACACCATTGAAAAGTTGAAAGATCGTAAGTTGAATCATTGTAAAGTTGAAATATCGTAAGTTGAGTCATTGTAAAGTGAAATATTGTAAGTCGAACAATCGTAAAGTTGAAATATTGTAAGTTGAACCGTTGTAAAGTTGAAATATCGTAAGTAGAACCATTGTATAGTATCACTTGTGTTTATATATGAAAAATACAGAATGTTCGTTTTGTGAAAAACTGCATAATCTTTCCATGAATTCCATAATACCCTTAGCCTTTTTGGTCAGAACTAATGTATATACGTATCTATATGGGAAAATTACTGTTGAACACGCATGCAAGTTATAGGTAACATTGTGTTGTTGAATATTATTGTAGTACATTGATAATAGTACAGGTCGGCCATCACTAATCCGGCATCATTGGGACCTGTAGTGTGCCAAATTAGTGAGTTTGCCAGATTACAGAGGGGTTAGGTTAGAATACACTTATATTTTGGTCTTTATTTGATTAGTTTATCCTGCAGCATGTAAACGTTCAATATTTCTTGTTCACTTATAAAACTGCGTTGCTCTAGACCTTTTAGCAGTTCACCTGTTAACTGAATTAATCTATCAATAGAGACTTTCTGCTACATCTTCCTCATTTTCATCACTGTTTTCTCCCACTGGCTTGCTGCTGTGGATTTACAACCATCTGCACAATTTCTGAGTCAGTATAATGATGAAATTTGATTCAGTATAATGATGAAATTTTGTTCAGTATAATGATGAAATTTGATTCAGTATAATGATGAAATTTGATTCAGTATAATGATGAAATTTGATTCAGTATAATGATGAAATTTGAAATAATGCTAGCCGAAATTAGTGCCAGATTACTGATGGAACCGGATAACTAATTGCCGGATTAGGGATGGCCGACCTGTATTATTTACAGACTTTATTATAAACATTATAAAGTTTATTTTGTTTATAACACATGTTTTGTTTACAAGTATACAGTATATGTTTCCTGTATTTACGTATACTGTATACGTACATATGTTGGACTTACAAACAAATGCACTTCCCAACGACTACTTGGAACCAAACCTGTTCATAAGTAGGGGAGTACGTATCTGTATAACACATACAGTTATGTTCAGTATATAGTACTTGATAAGGATTATAAACAACTATGTTACTGGTTTATGTATTTTCTATACTGTGTTTTTTATCATTATTCCAGAGTGTACTCTTTCTACTTATAAAAACAGTTTAGTGTAAAACAGTATGTTAGGCCAGCAGCATCCTCATACGTCTCGTGTTTACCACATCTCTTGACGGCGTCATTTTCACTTGTGCTGGATTTCATCTCGTGTTTTGTTCATGGCTCCTAAGTGTATAAAATCCACCGCTAATGTTGCCATAGGTAAAAAAAGAGGCAAGAGAAACGGAAACTGCAGAAGAAGAACCCAAAAATTTCACCGTGAAGGGTTCAGTAGAAGATTTTGCACACCTCAGTAAGGATCTTAAAAAGTTTGAAAACACAAACCACATCACTGAAACCTTTTTAATAATATCAAGGTTAGGTTAGGTAAGGTTTGTCAGGATATAAAGGCTAGGTTAGATTAGGTTAGGTATGGTTTGTTAGGATAGAGATGCTAAGCTAGGTTAGGTAAGTTAAGGTCAGGTTAGTTTTGTCAGGAAACAGGACAGCATTTTCTGATGCAGGTCTTAGTCATATGATGACCCGCAGCTCAAGCTTTTGGTCATCTGACCGAGGTCTTCTGCTGGCTTACCCCAGCCAGAGAAGAATGTTCATGGTGCATTATCTGCTTCAGTACAGTAACATGCTGTACATGTTTGTAGCCTAGGAGCAATAGGCTATACCATATAGCCTAGATGTGTAGTAGGCTTTATGATATAGCCTAGGTGTATAGTAGACTATACCATATAGCCTGGGTGTATAGTAGGCTATACCATATAGCCTAGGTGTGTAGTAGGCTTTATGATATAGCCTAGGTGTATAGTAGACTATACCATATAGCCTAGATGTGTAGTAGGCTTTATGATATAGCCTAGGTGTATAGTAGACTATACCATATAGCCTGGGTGTATAGTAGGCTATACCATATATCCTAGGTGTGTAGTATGCTATACCATATATCCTAGGTGTGTAGTAGGCTATACCATATAGCCTAAGTGTGTAGTAGGCTATACCATATAGCCTAAGTGTGTAGTAGGCTATACTATATTGCCTAAGTGTGTAGTAGGCTATACCATATAGCCTAGATGTGTAATAGGCTATACCTTCTAGGTTTGAGTAAGTACACTCTGTGATGTTCGGACAACGACGACATCGCCTAATGACGCATTTTTCAGAACGCATCCCGTCGTTAAGCCATGCATGACTGTACTACGTGTGATTAAGGAATCATACAGTTCATGAATTCCTGATAGTATGAGTATTTCTTTGATTTAGTTGGACTTGAGTCCTGGAAATGGGAAGTACAATGCCTGCACTTTAAAGGAGGGGTCTGGGATAGTGACAGCTGGGAGGGACAATTCTCAGCTGTCGTATCTGAGCTCCTCTGCAAAGACAGTGATTATGTATGAGTGTGGTGAAAGTGTTGAATGATGATGAAAGTATTTTCTTTTTGGGGATTTTCTTTCTTTTTGGGTCACCCTGCCTCGGTGGGAGACGGCTGCTTGTTGGAAAAAAAAAATGAGTATTTCTAGGGGTGATACTCTTTGTGTATTAATAGGCATCATTTCCTCACCTTTTATACAGTCTCTCCTCACTTAATAACAGAGATAGGGCCTAACACCCCGTCGGTAAACGATTTTGAGGAATCAAGGAATGACCCCTTACTGACACTTCAAAAGTGTCGCCACCCCTCCCTCTCCCCACCTTCTCCCTGTCTCTGTATAGCCCCCAGCCCCACACATCCTCCGATACCTCTCCATATATGTCAGTTTTTATTAATTTGGGCTTCTTTATCATGTCTTTCTGCCTGACTGAATGACTTACTGACTTGACTGAATGACACAATAACTTGACTGAATGACACAATGACTTGACTGAATGACACAATAACTTGACTGAATGACACAATAACTTGACTGAATGACACAATAACTTGACTGAATGACACAATGACTTGACTGAATGACTTACTGACTTGACTGAATGTCTTACTGACTTGACTGACTTACTGAAAAAGAGTGTATGTTTAGCACATAGCATTTCTGTAATGGTCATGGTCACTTTTTTATGGTGTTGTGACAAGTGTCAGATAACTGATGACAGCCAGTGACATTTGATAAATTTAATTCGTGGGAGAGCCCGTCGTAACTCCGAGTTGCCGGTAAACGAGTACGTCGTTAAGTGAGGAGAGACTGTACATAAAAACGTTTAAATTGTATAGAAGATGTATTCAAATCCTATGTTCATAGTGTTTACACATATGGGCAATGCAATTGCAGACGGGCGATATTAACAATGCAAGACAAGCCACAAGGGCTGGAAATCTTCAGCTGTTCACATCTGTTGCACCTGTTGACCCTATTGCTGCTCTTGCAACATTGCATAGGTACTGATGACAGATGTGAAAAATCTTGAACTGAAGATTTCCATCCCCCGTGGCTTGTCTTGCATATATTTATATGATGAAGTCTTTATGAGTGAAAAGACGAAAAATTTGGATAAGTGAAATGTCTACCATTACACCACTGACACGACCACCACATCACTGACATGACCACCACACCACTGACACGACCACCACACCACTGACATGACCACCACACCACTGACACGACCACCACACCGCTGACACTACCACCACACCACTGACACGACCACCACACAGCTGACACAACCATTACAAAACTGACATGACCAACACACCGCTGATACGACCAACACACCGCTGATACGACCAACACACCACTGACACGACCACCATACCCCTGACACGACCAATACACCGCTGACACGACCAACACACCACTGACATGGCCACCACCACTGACACGACCAACACCACTGACGACCAACACCACTGACACGACCACCACTGACACACCACACCACTGACACGCCACACACACTAACACACCACCCTGACACACACCACCTGCAGCCACCACCACTGACACGACCAACACACCACTCTTATCTGCTCCTATAAATAGTATAGATCTTTTTGTCAGTGTGTGTGTATGAGAGAGACGGAGAGAGAGACAGACAGACAGAGCATCCGAGTATGTTAGATAGGAGTGAATATAGAGGCAAGTGGTTTTTATGACTTGATGTGCTGTTGGAGTGCGAGCAAGGTCACATGAAGGGTTTCAGGGAAACTGGTTAGCTGGATTCAAGTCCTTGAGGTGGGAAGTACAGTGCCTGTATTCTGAAGGATAAGTGAGGATGTTACAGTTCTGGAGGTGGGAATTACAGTGCCTGTACTCTGAGGATGTGTGGCAATAAAGTTGTAATCTGAGTGTGATCTTCACAGAAACATAGTAATTTAACCTGCAGCTTGTGTTTCACTAATTGTTTTAATAATATCTCACTTCCTCAAAACATATCCTCTCTATGCTTCAAGTTTTGACAGTGAATCTTTGAGAATCTCAGATTCTGGCAGAGAACCTGGATTTTGAGAGAGAATCCAGGATTTTGAGAGAGAACCTGGATTTTTAGACTATGATTCTGAGAGAGAATCTTGGATTTTGAGAAAGAATCTCAGATTCCGGGAGAGAATCTAAGACTTGGAGAGAGAATCTAATGCATATCTCCTTTTTTACATGTGGGTGTAGCATCAAACAGTGAGTACAGAAAGTTTATTTTTGCATGAGGTAGCATAGTAGAATTATTACACTGCTCATGGGTCTTTTTTCTTCTCTTACCTGACTGTAAATTGCAGAAATACCACTTTTAATTACATTTTGAATTGATTCAAGGTTGTGGACCCTGACTTACGATGGGGTCATGTTCAGATGAACTCATCGTAAGTTGAAAATATGGTAAGTCGAAATTGAACATTTTTTTTTTTTTTAACAAGTCGGCCGTCTCCCACCGAGGCAGGGTGACCCAAAAAGAAAGAAAATCCCCAAAAAGAAAATACTTTCATCATCATTCAACACTTTCACCACACTCATACATAATCACTGTCTTTGCAGAGGAGCTCAGATACGACAGCTGAGAATAGTCCCTCCCAGCTGTCACTATCTCAGACCCCTCCTTTAAAGTGCAGGCATTGTACTTCACATTTCCAGGACTCAAGTCCAACTAAATCAATTAACTGGTTTCCCTGAATCCCTTCACAAAATGTTACCCTGCTCACACTCCAACAGATCGTCATGTCCCAAAAACCATTCGTCTCTATTCACTCCTATCTAACACGCTCACACATGCTTGCTGGAAGTCCAAGCCCCCTTGCCCACAAAACCTCCTTTACCCCTTCCCTCCAACCTTTTCTAGGACGACCCCTACCCCGCCTTCCTTCCCCTACAGATTTATACGCTCTCCAAGTCATTCTACTTTGATCCATTCTCTCTAAATGACCAAACCACCTCAACAACCCCTCTTCAGCCCTCTGACAAATACTTTTAGTAACTCCACACCTTCTCCTAATTTCCACATTCCGAATTTTCTGCATAATATTTACACCACACATTGCCCTTAGACAGGACATCTCCACTGCCTCCAGCCTCCTCCTCGCTGCAGCATTTGCAACCCATGCTTCACATTTGCCACATTGCTCCCCTATCCACTCTATCATATGCCTTTTCTAAATCCATAAATGCAATAAAAATTTCTCTACCTTTATCTAAATACTGTTCACATATATGCTTCACTGTAAACACTTGATCTACACATCCCCTACCCACTCTAAAGCCTCCTTGCTCATCTGCAATCCTACTCTCTGTCGTACCTCTAATTCTTTCAATAATAACCCTGCCATACACTTTACCTGGTATACTCAGTAAACTTCTTCCCCTATAATTTTTACACACTCTTTTATCCCCCTTCCCTTTATATAAAGGAACTATACATGCTCTCTGCCAATCCCTAGGTACCTTCCCCTCTTTCATACATTTATTAAACAAAAATACCAACCACTCCAGCACTATATCCCCCCCTGCTTTTAACATTTCTGTCATGATCCCGTCAGTTCCAGCTGCTTTACCCCCTTTCATTCTACGTAATGCCTCACACACCTCCACCACACTCACATCCTGCTCTTCTTCACTCCTAAACGATGCTGTACCTCCCTGGCCAGTACATGAAATTACCGCCTCCCTTTTTTCATCGACATTTAAAAGTTCCTCAAAATATTCCCGCCATCTACCCAATACCTCCAGCTCCCCATCTACTAACTCCCCTACTCTGTTTTTAACTGACAAATCCATTTGTTCCCTAGGCTTTCTTACCTTGTTTATCTCACTCCAAAATTTTTCTTGTTTTCAGCAAAATTTCTTGACAGAGCCTCTCCCATTCTTTCATCTGCTCTTCTTTTGCGCTCTCTCACCACTCTCTTCACCTTCGTTTACTCTCCATATACTCTACTCTTCTATTAACACTTCTGCTTTGTAAAACCTCTCATAAGCTACCTTTTTCTCTTTATCACACCCTTTACTTCATTCCACCACTCACTCCTCTTTCCTCCTGCACCCACCCTCCTATAGCCACAAACTTCTGCCCCACATTCTAATACTGCATTTTTAAAACTATCCTAACTCTCTTCAACCTCCCCACTACTCATACTTGCACTATCCCACCTCTCTGCCAATAGTTGCTTATATCTCACCCTAACTTCTGCCTCTTTTAGTTTATACACTTTTACCTCTCTCTTACTTGCTGTTGCCATTTTCTTTTTGTCCCATCTACCTTTTACTCTAACTGTAGCTACAACCAAATAATGATCTGATATATCTGTTGTCCCTCTATAAACATGTACATCCTGAAGCCTACCCATCAACCTTTTATCTACCAATACATAATCCAACAAACTACTTTCCTTACGTGCTATATCATACCTTGTATATTTATTTATCCTCTTTTTCATAAAATATGTATTACTTATTACCAAACCTCTTTCCACACATAGCTCAATTAATGGTTCCCCATTTACATTTACCCTTGGCACCCCAAATTTACCTACTACTCCCTCCACAACATTTTTACCCACTTTAGCATTAAGATCCCCAACCACAATTACTCTCTCACTTGGCTCAAAACTCCCCACACACTCACTCAACATTTCCCAAAATCTCTCTCTCTCCTCTACACTTCTCTCTTCTCCAGGTGCATAAACACTTACTATAACCCACTTTTCACATCCAACCTTTATTTTACTCCACATAATCCTTGATTTTATACATTTATATTCCTTCTTTACCTGCCATAACTGATTATTCAACATTATTGCCACTCCTTTAGCTCTAACTCTATTTGAAACCCCTGACCTATGATAAAGTATAATTGATAAATTATACACAGTAAGTGGAGAATTATCACTTTTTTACTGATGGGAAGAACTTTACAACTTCTCTTAGATTTTGAACAACTGTCAATACTTATGTGCTTTGTCACCATTGATCTATCTTAATCAATAATACTTTTTAATAACCTGTGGCAAATATTCCATTTTACTTTTTTTTTTTTAAATATCTATTGTATACCATCTTACTATCAAATCACTTGCACCCAATTCATTGCCCTTCTTTTATTTCTTTTATTATACTTTTGTATACACCTGTGTTATACCTTTATATATACAAGTTTCCAACTATTCCTTAGTGCAATTACAAGTGACAGTCTGGTGCTACTTTATTTTATAATTGTATCTTAGTTAATATCTAGTTTTACTTAATTTCATTCTAGCTTAATACATAACCAATACTAAACTCACTGGTTCTACTTTATTTTGTAATTTTATATAATTATAACTTATTTCATTCTAGCTTAATACATAGTCAGTACAATTCCATTATGTTTATTTGTTACTGTACTCTATTTGACCAATGTGCATTAGCTAAATACTTGTCCAAACATCCCCTTACTACAGATATCAGTACTAGAATTCACTACACTATACATGATATAAAAAAATTACTATTTAACCTAAATGATGAATGATCACGTTGACCCTGATCTAAACCTATATAATCTAACACCCAATCAAAATTTACTGAAAGTAACTGCCTCTATTACACAGCATCACAAGCCAACACTGTCCTAAATACTGCTAAAAGTATAACAGTTCTTAACTACAACATCCGATCCTTAAGCAAACACTATGATGACCTCCTTGCCCTCCTTGATTCCCTAAAGACAACCTTCACATGCATTGTTCTTACTGAAACCTGGCTTAAGCAGGATACAATAGATATCTACTCGCTACCAGGATACACAGCAATACACAACTGCAGACCAAACCAAGTTGTGGGTGGTATTGCAATCTATTACTCTAATGAAATATCCTCTTGTGACACCACTTGCTATAGTGATGAATATGGAGAATATATTTTTGCTAGTTTTACTGCACAAAACCTTAAGACTCCGATAACAATCGGGGCCATTTACCGGATGCCTTATACAAACATCCCAAATTTTAGCAATAAATTAAAAACGCTAATAAACAACCAAATGAACAAACACCACCGTATCTTAGCTGGAGACTTCAACATCAACCTTGTCCTACCAGATGACCAGCCAGTAACTGATTTCATCAACAATATGAATAACACACTACTCATACCAACAATAACAAAACCAACCAGGCTGACTGAGACGAGTGCAACCATAATCCACCATATATGGACCAATATCCTAGCCCCCCTTAAATCAGGGATAATAACAGACAGCACTACAGACCACTACCTCACCTTCCTCTTAACAAACATTAGTAAACCACCACTAGAATACACCAAAGTTTCATTTAGACTCCATGACAAGGCCTCAATAAATAACTTCACAGCAGAGCTAGAGACGGTTGACTGGGCTATAGAATTCTCCAATGGCAAGGGTATCGATGATTGGACAGACAATTTTCTTAATAAATTACTTAGACTATACAACAAACATTGTCCTATAAAAATGAAACAGATTACAAATAAACGGCTAGGTTGCCCATGGCTAACTAACAGCTTACTAAAATCCATTAACAAGAAACATCAATATGAAAAGAAATATAGACAGAACTTCATACATAAAGATTTTATTAAACACTATTCATCAGTTCTCACCAAACTAATAAAAAAAGCCAAACAATTGTACTACTCCAGCAGATTCTCTGAAACAAGAGGACTTACCGTTGCTATCCAAAATCTTCAAGAAACTTGTGCACAAGAGATTATACTCGTTTATAATGACACAAAGCATACTCAACCCCTGCCAATTTGGCTTCAGAAAAAATAAAAGCACTAACAATGCAATCGTAAAAATGATAGACCTGCTTTACACAGCACTGGAAAATAAGGAATATCCACTAGGACTTTTTATTGACCTAAGGAAAGCTTTTGACACTGTAAACCATGGCATCCTACTCTACAAACTTGACCACTATGGTATAAGAGGTCATGAACTTGCATATTTCAAATCCTACCTTACTAATAGGCATCAGTATGTCACCATTAAAGACACAACCTCCTCGACACGACCACTTGATACTGTAGTACCACAGGGAAGTGTCCTTGGTCCTCTGCTCTTCCTCTTATACATCAATGATCTTCCTAATGTATCACAACACCTGAAACCAATACTCTTTGCTGGCGACACGACCCAAATCTTGCCAGTCTCAACACCATTGTTAACTGATAAGACCTTCTATATTATGTTTGGTAACAGAGCAGGTGATGCACAATTAAACATAAAGATCAACAACACTCCTATTGCTAAACATAATGAGGGCAAATTCCTGGGCCTTCACCTCGACAGCAACCTGAAATTCAGCACTCGTATCCAACACATAACAAAGAAAGTGTCCAAAACTGTGGGGATCCTCTCTAAGATACGTTACTATGTACCACAATCAGCCCTACTCACACTATACTACTCACTCATCTATCCCTACCTCACATATGCCATTTGTGCTTGGGGATCAACAGCAATTACCCACCTAAAGCCAATAATAACCCAACAAAAAGCCGCAGTAAGAATTATCACGCTAGACAACACCCCCCCTTCCCCCACTCTTCAAAGACCTAAACTTACTCACTGTTCAGAACATCCACACTTACTACTCTGCAATCTACATATATAGAACCATAAATTCCAACTTTAACCCTAAGCTAAAACACTTTCTTGATAGTTGTGACATGACCCATAGACATAATACCAGACACAAACATCTCTTTGACATTCCCCGTGTCCGACTAAATCTATACAAAAATTCAAAGTACATAAAAGGGCCTAAAATCTGGAACTCCCAGCCTGAAAACTCTAGAACTGCAGACACAACCTCCATTTTCAAAAGCACCGTTAAAAAACATCTTATCTCACTTATGCACCCAACCGGTAGCTAACCACATGAAAACTACTTTATCTTGCACATATCCACAGCAAAATACACTTATTGATATCTGTGATTCCCCTTAATTTGCACATGGCTGTAACCAAAATTCTAATACAACTATTGCTTCATAATTCTTAAGCTAGTCATAAGTTTGCCTAAGACACTCCAATATAGAAACTGTATCATGCCAACACGTCACCATTTCCATTAATATATAAACTAATTGTTAAATTCTTAAATTTTTAAACTACCTCAGTTTTGTAAACCTAGTTAATCACTACAGTTACCTAACCTTAATACCAGTATAATCATTGTGTCACTATAGAGTAAGATCTAGTATAAGACTGCCTGAAATGCCTAGGCATATTATTGGCCTTCTTGTAATAGTTACTTCATAAAATGTATAAATAACATAATACATATGTAAACCCCACTTTGTAATATTATCAGAAATAAAGTTGATTGATTAAATGATTAGTATTAAGTAAAAATAAGGGTTATTTTGGACCATTGTAAACTATGGATAACAAACTGCAGAAACTGAATAAGTAAATAAACAAATAATTACTGCAACTAAATACGTACCAGTATTGAGAAGTCAGTTAATGAATACAAGTTAGGGACTTGCTGCCTGCATGCTGGGTAATTATCTTAAGTTTCATCTCCAAAGTAATTGTTGCCGCACCTTTGTAATGTTGAAATATGTATTGTAAGTTGAACCATTGTAAGTTGAGGACCACCCATATAGTGTTGATTTTTTAAATATATGTGAGTAGGTTTGTGTTAAGAGAAAATGAATGAAGAATATGGTGGAACAAAGGTTAGTAGTGCAATAAGCTTACACACTGAGTTTTTGGGGTTTGATCCCTGGCACGGGTGGTAACATTAGCCATGTTTGCTTAACCCTTAAACTGTCCAAACGTAGATTACGTTGATGTGCATAGCGCTCCGAACGGAGCACTATGCACGTAAACGTAGATCTACATTTGGACAGTTTAAGGGTTAAACCTGCTGCCCCTATTCACTTAGCAGTAAGTAGGTACCTGGGTGTTAGGTGACTGGTGTGGGTGGCATCCTGGGGGTGGTAGTATACCACAGACAAGGCTGGGACTTAAAAATAATCTGAGGTAGGATAACAGCTCTTAGCTGGTAAAATTAATGTGTAAAATAAGTACTAATAGATTGATTGCAAGCTGGGGTTAAAAGTAGCAAGCTTACAAAGAAGCTTATCAAACCACAGAACGGGTGAGATTTGAACCTGTGGCAATTGAGTTGTGAAACTTGCAGGCCAGTGTGTTAACCACTGACCTGTGAGTTTCAGGACTCTCTTGTCTTAAGTTCATACCCTGCTCATTCAGTGATTTGTTCGCAGTCTTATCATTACGATTTACAAAAAAGGTTCTTAGCAGTGATTGTAACAGTTCGTATGTCAGTAAATGAAGTACAGTAGAACCCCCATATCCATGGATTCAGTTTCTACGGGTCTGGGTATCCGTGGAAGGTCTTGGGGAAGGAAGGCGGGGTAGGGGTCATCCTCGAAAAGGTTGGAGGGAGGGGGTAAAGGAGGTTTTGTGGGTGAGGGGCTTGGACTTCCAGCAAGCATGTGTGAGCGTGTTAGATAGGAGTGAATGGAGACGAATAGTTTTTGGAACCTGACGAGCTGTTGGAGTGTGAGCAGGGTAATATTGTGTGAAGGGATTCAGGAAAACCAGTTAATTGATTTAGTTGGACTTGAGTCCTGGAAATGGGAAGTACAATGCCTGCACTTTAAAGGAGGAGTTTGGGATATTGGCAGTTTGGAGGGACTTCTAAACTGTCATATCTGAGCTCCTCTGCAAAGACCGTGATTATGTATGAGTGAGGTGAAAGTGTTGAATGATGATGAAAGTATTTTCTTTTGGGGATTTTCTTTCTTTTTGGGTCACCCTGCCTCGGTGGGAGACGGCCAACTTGTTGAAAAAAAAAATAATAATATTTATTTCTGCAAGTACATGTATAAAGGTATATAGACTAGGGATGTATCGGATGTGAAAATTTAGATATCCACGGATGCGGATGTGTATACGGATGTCTTACTTATTTTGTGGATGTAAGAAATTGTGCGGATGTTCCGCGGATGTAAGAAATTGTGCGAATTTCAGATGCGGATGCATATGCGGATATCTATGTACAGTAAAATGTGGATGCAGATGTAAGAAATTGTGCGGATGTTCCGCGGATGCGGATTCGGATATCTGATACATCCCTAATACAGACCATAGCTGACATCAGTGACTGTATATATACGTAGAAAGTTCCTTGTTATGCAGAGCATTTTGGGCAAATCAGGTCAATTTTGTCCCCAGGATGCCACCCACATCAATCCACTAACATCCAGGTACCTACTTACTTCTAGGTGAACAATGACAGCAGGTGTCTTAATATTTCCACCCGTACCGGGATTGAACCATGGACCTCAGTGTGTGAGACTAGTGCGCTACCAACCCAGCCACGGGCCACTTATAGAATAGATCACTTAAGTATGGTAATTTGCTGTGTCATAAGTTAGGTAGAAGACTATGAATAATAAATTAAGAAAACATTGAGTAAGCCTGGCTTAACCCTTTCAGGGTTTTCACCATACTAGTATGGCTTACGCGCCAGGGTTATTGACATACTAGTACACATAAATTATGGCGCCCTCAAATCAAGCAGAAACAGGCTGGTAGGCCTAGATGTGAGAGAATGGGTCTGTGTGCGCAGTATAAAAAAAATCCTGCACCACACACTACATAATGAGGAAAAATGACCGTATTTTTGGTTTATAACAGCGACTTTGCAGTCTATTTTCATATGGTATTTATGGTTGTATTCTCGTTTTCTTGGTCTCATATGATGGAATTTAAGATATATTACAGAAATAGAGATAATTTTGATTGGTTTTACGATGACAAGTACAGTGGACCCCCGCCTAACAAGCAAAATTCATTCCAGAAGCCTGCTCAAGTGCCATTACCGAACGAATTTACTTCCTTAAGAAATAATGTCACGTAGGTTAGTCTATTTCAGACCCCCAAAAATACACTTCCACAAGCACTTACAATATTATACTTACATAATTGTACGATTTCCGGGGTGCTCGTTAGGCGGGGGTCCACTGTACCTTGAAACTGAGCGCAAATTAGCGAAAATGTTCGATTGGATGCTATGCGTCCAATACACATCAACTGGCGAGTCTAATATTCTTGCACAAGTGCACTGATATTATTTACGTATACCGTTTTTACAATGATGCATTAGTATACGTAACAGAAAATCTTCTATTTTTTGTGAGAATAAAAATTCAAAATGGAAAGCAAAAGTAATGTAAGAGGGGCCTGGAGACATGACTAATGAACAGATAAAATTTTATTTTAATGCCAGAAATGTTTGTCTCGTTTATTCTGGACCCTGTTTTGAAATTGGCATCTTTTGAAATTTGTGTGAAATTGGTCAAATTGCCAATTTCTGACCACTTTATTGGGTAGTTGAAATTGGTAAATTGGCAGTTTCTTGTACTCAATTGATAGAACAAATGGAATTCTAGTAAAATAGGTATGAATTTAGTAGACCAAAACATTGGAATTGGCCAAAAATAGGGTTCAAAGTAGGCGAAATCGCCAATGTGTAAATATCATCATTACTGTTAACTTTGCGAGAGCATAATTCCATTAGTTTTTCATACTTTTGGTGTCATTATGATCGAAAAAAGATTCTCTATCATTTCATAAGAAAAAATATTTTTTTTTCCAAAAAATTTTTGACCCTGAGAACGAGTTTGAGAGAGGGCCTCTCGACCCTGAAAGGGTTAAAGAGGATTGGCTTTCAGTAGAGCTTATTATAAGTATGTACTTGATGGCTTGTGATAGCTTTATCAGGTACCAGTGGCACAAGGAGGTACTGCAGGTACTAGTTACACATGGAGGTACTGTATTTGAAGGAGCATCCGACAGCTAGTGTTAGTACGTCTCTGGCAAGACAGTGGTGGTGTGAGTGATGGTGACTGTTTCTTCTCCTTCATATCTCCCTGCCTTAGTGGGAGATGGCCGGTGTGTGAGGCAGTGGTCTTATTTGTGGATAAAAGTTATCATTCTCATACTAAATTAGTTTTAGAATGACAATTTAGCAAATATTATATGTTAGGTTAGGTAAGGTTTGTCAGGAAACAAGACAAGTGTTTCCTGATGTAAGTCTTTATAACTGAAGCTTTTGGTCATGTGATGGAAGCCGTCCACTGGCTTACCCCTCCATCCCTTTGAAAATTAAATACAGCCTCTCCTCACTTAGCGACGTACTCGTTTACTGATGACTCGGACTTACGACGGGCTTTCCGACCAGTATGCATACCTAAATAATGTACAGTGGACCCCCGAGTATCGTAATTAATCCGTTCCAGGAGCTAGTACTTAACACGAAGTTTTCGAAATTCGAACTATTATTTCCCATAAGAAATAATGTAAATACAATTAATCCGTTCCACAAAAAAATATTCACATATAAAATAATTAAAAACAATATATATATATACATTTACTTACCTTTATTGAAGAGTTGCAGGCATCTGGAAGATAGAGTAATGAGTAATGAAGGTCCTCTTGGGCATTTTCTTCCAAAACAGGCCTGTTTCATCATAATTAAACACTTGCTGGGGGAGGAATTCTTCAGCCTCTACGAAAGGAAATCCCCACTCCCTGCATGCCCTCCTGCATGCCTGCTACACTCCCTGCATGCCTGCTACACTCCCTGCATGCCTGCTACACTCCCTGCATGCCTGCTACACTCCCTGCATGCCTGCTACACTCCCTGCATGCCTGCTACACTCCCTGCATGAATGCTACACTCCCTGCATGCCTGCTACACTCCCCTGCATGCCTGCTACACTCCCTGCATGCCATGCTACACTCCCTGCATGCCTGCTACACTCCCTGCATGCCTGCTACACTCCCTGCATGCCTGCTACACTCCCTGCATGCCTGCTACACTCCCTGCATGCCTGCTACACTCCCTGCATGCTGCTACACTCCCTGCATGCCTGCTACACTCCCTGCATGCCTGCTACACTCCCTGCATGCCTGCTACACTCCTGCATGCCTGCTACACTCCCTGCATGCCTGCTACACTCCCTGCATGCCTGCTACACTCCCTGCATGCCTGCTACACTCCCTGTATGAATGCTACACTCCTGCATGAATGGTACACTCCCTGCATGCCTGCTACACTCCCTGCATGAATGCTACACTCCCTGCATGCCTGCTACACTCCCTGCATGCCTGCTACACTCCCTGCATGAAAGCTACACTCCCTGCATGACTGCTAAACTCCCTGCATCAATGCTAAACTCCCTGCATGCCTGCTACACTCTCCTGCATCCTGCCCTACACTCCCTGCATGCCTGCTACACTCCCTGCATGCCTGCTACACTCCCTGCATGAATGCTACACTCCCTGCATGAATGCTACACTCCCTGCATGTCTGCTACACTCCCTGCATGAAAGCTACACTCCCTGCATGCCTGCTAAACTCCCTGCATCAATGCTAAACTCCCTGCATGCCTGCTACACTCCCTGCATGCCTGCTACACTCCCTGCATGAATGCTGCACTCCCTCCATGAATGCTACCACAGGGGTGCCACTAGGAAGCTTCTTTAGACCCATGGTGACTTATTTCACAGTGACAATCACTAAAGCACCAAAAAAAACACCAAATGTAGTGTGAATGTTTGAAAGAGCACGCTAGGTAATGTTCTCTCAATGGTAAACAACGCTTCACTGGCGGCGTCCTGCGTCCCGCGCAGGCGCGGAGCAGGCGGACATGTCTAATACGTTACGAAACATGAGCGGTTTTACGATTCTCGAAGTCGTAAAAAGCTTATGAAACACGATGTTTACGAAGTAAGAACCTTTAGAAACTCGGGGGTCCACTGTATATTAGAGCTGATTTCCTCTATTCTGTTTAATACAATATACAATACACTACTGTATAAACATTAAAAAATATGCCAAAAATGTTCCAAATGGATGAGGATGAGACCTGGTCACAGACCGGGCCACGGGGGCGTTGACCCCCGGAACTCTCTCCCGGTAAACTCCAGGTAATGGTGCAAAGGTGAGATTGAAACAATATCAAAGATGGTTGACACAAACCCATTACCATTATGGTATCCTCCTCACTTAGCAACGAATTTGTTTACTGACGTGGTCTCAGGAATGGAACTCCATTGTTAATAAGTGAGGAGAAGCTGTATAGGAATGCAAAAAAAAATAGAGATTGAAAGTTTTATGTATGACAGAGAATAGCATGGTATTGAAGATAGGAAAATTGAACTGCAACATATGTAAACATCTGGTCATTTTTTTCTTAATAAACCGGTATAAGATACGGATATTTTGAGGACAGGACACGTGTCCTAAGACTTGAAACTATTTTATAGGAAATGTTTTTGTCCTGGGAATGAAGATCCTGAACTGAAACATTTCCTCTTGACATGTCTTAAGTGTTTGTCCACGTGTCCTACCCCTCCTGTGTGTTGCTGCTGTGTGTGTCCTATCCCTCCTGTGTGTGTGTGTTGCTGTTTTACGTGTCCTACCCCTCTTGTGTGTTGCTGCTCTGTGTCCTACCCCTGCTGTGTGTGTGTGTTGCTGCTTAGTTACCTCTCCATATTTTGCTTGTCAGTATATAGTACCTCAGTCTTAATACATCCTTGTAATTAAAGTTGGTAACCAGTTCTCTGTGGTATTGTGAGGGTCAGATGGTCAACCTGGTGGACCTGGTTTCTCCATGGAACCAACTTTGTGAACATCATTGGAGGTAAATCTTTCTCCCATGTTGGTGTTAGGAATGGTGATGTTGGGGATGTGGATGTTGGAAATGGAAGTGGTGATGTTGGGAATGGGAATGGTGATGTTTGGAATGGAAATGGTGGTGTTGGGGATGGAAATGATCATACAGTAGAAACCCCATATCCGCGGATTCGGTTTCTGAGGTTTCAGTTATCCACGGTTTACCATGGCCAAAAAAAACTTAATTTTGCTTAATAATGGCCTCAAAGTGCAAAAGTAGTGATGGTGACAGTTGTTCAAGGCCTAAGAGGAGTCATGAAGTGCTTCCCATCAGTGAAAAAAAGTGATAATTCACCACTTATTGTGTATAATTTATCAATTAAACTTTATGTAATGGAAAAAAACAACTATCTGCAGTTTCTGGTATCCATGGTATGGTAGTTCTTGGAATGTATCACCTGCAAATGCAGGGGGACTACTGTATTTGCATTGGTCGCTTTACATTGCTTCTACTCACATTGCTTGGCTCATCCTTTTTTTTCTTCACATTGTAATACTATATTCCATTGTATTTTGTGACTTGTTATATATTTTTTTAAAGTTTGAGCTGGTGCTATAAAGCCAGGGAGGACCGATCACAGTGCCACAGTTCTGCCAGTGCCAGTACAAGGCATGGTCAGGGGAGCATCTACTATATGTAACTAGTGAAGCTATCTTCAGGGGCCTCTAATCCCAGAGAGACCCCAGAAGTGACTTTACTCCACATTGCTTAAAAATTCTGGGTTTACTGTATGAGAAGGGGTTGCAAAGGGGCCCCCATAACAGTTCAAGCTTCAGGGCCCCAAAAATGTAGGTCCCCCACTGGGTATGGTACTACTGAGTACAGTGGACCCCCGAGTATCGGCCGTAATCCATTCCAGGAGCTAGGCCTCAACTCGAACTGGCCGTAAGTCGAACCATTATTTTCCATAAGAAATAATGTAAATACAATTAATCCGTTTCCACCCAAAAATATTCACCAAAAATTAATTTTTTTTTAAAGAATAAATACTATAGTTTTACATACAGAAAACAATGAGAAATAAATATAAAGCACTAATTTTAATGATAAATGAACATTTGAATCAGTTTTACTTTTATTGAAGACTCTTGTTGGCATATGAGAGAGGCAGGAGAATTTGTTTGGAGGCAGGACAAGATAGCCCTTCAATACGACACTAATATAAACTCTGGCTTATTTATTTATCACAATTCATCTAATATGACATAATAAACAATATTAATAACATAGAAACATGATATATACTCTAGAATGAATAAAATATGTCATTATGTATGAGGGAACTGGCGATAGTGTTATTGTTGTTGGGTTTATAAGGGCCACTGACCATAAGCCGTACATATAGTGGTGGTGTTGGGCCTGACAGCAGAATCCACCATCACTATTCATTAAAACAATGTATGTAACTTATAAATAAGAAATATATTTACACTTTATAAATAAGAAATATTTACACTTATCTTGGAGGAGATGATGGCAGAGGGCAGCTTTGGTCTCAGTGCCCTTATATTACTACCTCAAACAACAATGGAGGAGTTAAGTTTCGTGTCGTCATTTTTCTATCGCTTAATCACATAACTTACTTGCTACACTGTTAATGCTACCCTTTATCGACTCATGCTGCTTTAGTATCGTACATATCGTAGAATCACTGAAGAAGACACATTCTCCCCTCTCTTCCTCCTCCACTTTGGTACTTTGCTACAATTTCTTTCTTCAATTCTATCGTGTTTGTCACTTTCTTTACCAAAGAGCTGCCACTATGAAGTTTCTTTGGGCCCATGGTGGCTTATTTCACAGTCACAATCAATAAACAAGCACTAAACACAATGAATTTATTGTGAAATGTAATGTTCACTCAATGGTAAACAAAGCTAGACTGGCTCACGGAATCTGCGTGGGGAGGCGCGCAAGCTTGCGCGGGCAGGCGAACAGGTCTGGTATGCAGGCTGATAGTCGGGGAAATGGCCGATTGTCGGGGAAAAATTGGGCCGAAAAAACAATCGAAAGTCGAACCGGCCGATACTCAGACCGGCTGAAAGTCAGGGGTCCACTGTACCTACCTACCTACTCCCTCTACCTACCACCATCATGGCTCTGGTTGCAAGGTTGACTTGTTGCTCTGCCATTGAAATTGTATAAAGAACTTAAATGTTAATAGTGAGGTTGATTTTTTTGCAAAACATTAAAATTCAAACTACAGTGGAACCCCGAGTTTCGGCCATAATCCATTCCAGGAGCTAGACCTAAAGTCGAAATAGCCTAAAGTCAAAGCAGTATTTCCCGTAAGAAATAATGTAAATCCAATTAATCCGTTCCTGCTGTCAGGAGGCATTTCAAAAAATTGTACTTCAATATGATGCTATTATCAACTCTATGGCTTATTTATCTACAGTATCACAATTCATCTAATATGACATAATAAACCATATAAATAACATAAAAAAACCTGATATACACTCTAGAATGAATAAAATATGTATTTCATTACGTATGTGGTGGCGGGCATTCTTCCTCCAGCTATGAAAACGTCTTCCCATTCTTTCCTCCTTCAGACGTGTTAGTATAACAGAAAACGGAGTTTGTAATGCTAACTGCATTAGATCACTTCTTTCATAAGAAAACCATAATGTACAAATGAACAGGTGTACGTACACCATTTACATACCTTGCAGAAGATAGGCAGAGCGGCTTATGATGTCAGGAGTATATTTCGTTTCGTCCTTTTTCTATCGCTTAATCGTTACACTCTTAATGCTACACTTTGTCACTGAACTTAACTGCTTTAAACTCCACAACTTGCACCTGTGCAGGCATGCAGGAACATAAAATTATATAATAAACACATTATGTAACATATAAACACATAAATTAACATAAATATTAAATGTTTTTCCAGTCGGCTTGACAGTGTGAACAAAAACCATTCGTGTCCGGGCTGGTAACAACAACTGGTTTGTTTACAAAACTCGCGAACCTTCTACACTCATGTAGTACTCCACCACGGCCTCCACCACTGTTTCCACCACTGCCTCCACCACTGCCTTCACCACTGCCTTCACCACTAACTCCACCACTGCCTCGCAACATCAGCTTCCTTGATTTCTTTTCTCTTCTCAGAACAGAAGTGATTGTTGATTTGTTTTTGCTGTACATCCTGGCAAGCTCGCCCTCACATACGTCACTTTCGTATTTTTCTACAATTTCTTTCTTCACTTCTATGGTGTTTCTCACTTTCTTTACCAAAGGGCTGCCACTAGGAAGTTTCTTTGGGCCCATGGTGGCTTATTTCACACTCACAATCAATAAACAAGCTCTAAAACCAACAAATTTATTGTGAAATGTTTGGATGAGTGCGCAGGGTAATGTTCACTCAAGGATAAACAAAGATAGACTGGTTCATGATGCCTGCGCGGGCAGGCGGACAGTTTTGGTACTCTGGCCAAAACACGGGCACAGGGCGAGACTCAGGACAAAATTTAGCTGAAAAATGTGGTCTAAACTCGAAGCGGCCGATACTCAGGGCGGCATAAACTCGGGGTTCCACTGTATAAATAATGACCTAATTTAAAATTTCTGAACAAATCTCTGAAAGGAAATATGGAAAATCATAGCAGACACTGCCAGTCAAAGAAAGGGAGAGTGATGCGAGCTGCAATTGGGTAAATACAGATATACAGTGGACCCTCGGTTTTCGTTCACCTCCAAACTCGAACAATTATGTTAAGTGTATTTTCGTAAGTGCTTTTCGTAAGTGTATTTTTGGGGGTCTGAAATGACTAATCTAATTTACATTTGTCCTTATGGGAACAAATTCGTTCGGTAACGGCACTCAAACAGCATTCTGGAAAGAATTTTCAATGAAAACCGAAATTCCACTGTACCTTAACGAGTGTGCAAATCTTTTTGCAGATGTCATATACAGTATTATATATTTCCACGCTGATACAATGTTTGTATTGTGAGCATGTTAGATAGGAGTGAATGTAGGTGAGTGGTTTTTATGACTTGATGTGCTGTTGGAGTGTGAGCAAGGTAACATTTATGAAGGGATTCAGGAAAAAAAAATTGATTTTTTCTGCATCCTAAGATTTTAAGCCCCCCTCCCCCTCCCCCAGTTGACATCCTGGCTGTGGCACTGAGCTAGGCTGACCCAGAGAAGAAGACACATTGACCATCACTCGTTCATTAGCTGTCTTGCAGGCAGCACAGACGTCTCACTTCAATCGATCCTTCCTACTGTAATTTATATGAAATCGTGCCGTTAAAAATTTTTTTTTGGTTAAGTTAAATTTTTATGAGGAACTTTCACCGTTTTTTAGCATATTGTAATTATTGCCACTTCAGGGTATAATTAACATGTTAAGCTGGTTAAATTCTGTTTGAAGAGTGTTAAATTGTGTTTGACAATGATTAAATTATATTTGAAGTTTAAACGTAGATAATTTAAGCCATTTTTCGGAAGAGACAACACGCTATACTACACTACACTATGCTACACTACGCTACTCTACGCTACACTACACTACGCAACACTACACTACGCTTTGCTACACTACACTATGCTATACTACGCTATGCAACACTATGCTACACTGCACTACACTTCACTACGCTATGCTACGCTACACTACACTGCACTTCACTACGCTACACTATGCTACACTACGCTACACTACACTACGCTACACTACACTAGGCTACACTACACTAGGCTACACTACACTAGGCTACACTACACTATGCTACACTACACTATGCTACACTGCAGTACGCTGCACTTCACTACATTTCGCTACACTACACTATGCTACGCTACACTACACTACATTATGCTACACTTCACTACGCTACACTACACTGCGCTACATTACACTGTGCTACACTACACTGTGCTACACTACACTGTGCTACACTGCACTATGCTACACGCACTACACTTCACTACACTACACTATGCTACACTACGCTACACTACACTAGGCTACACTATGCTACACTACACTATGCTACACTGCACTACGCTGCACTTCACTACATTTTGCTACACTACACTATGCTACGCTACACTACGCTACACTACACTACATAACGCTACACTACGCTACACTACACTACATAACGCTACACTACGCTACACTACACTGCGCTACATTACACTTGCTACACTACACTGTGCTACACTACACTGTGCTACACTACACTATGCTACACTGCACTACACTTCACTACGCTATGCTACGCTACACTACACTGCACTACACTTCACTACGCTACACTACGCTACACTACACTAGGCTACACTACACTAGGCTACACTACACTAGGCTACACTACACTATGCTACACTACTCTAGGCTACACTACACTATGCTACACTACACTATGCTACACTACACTATGCTACACTGCACTATGCTACACTGCACTACGCTGCACTTCACTACATTTCGCTACACTACACTATGCTACACTTCACTACGCTACACTACACTACATAACGCTACACTACACTGCGCTACATTACACTGTGCTACACTACACTGTGCTACACTACACTATGCTACACTTCACTACACTATACGCTACACTACACTGCACTTCACTGTGCTACACTACACTATGCTACACTGTACTACAATACACTATGCTACACTACACTGCACTACCTTATGCTATACTACGCTGCACTGCACTGCAATACACTACAATACACTATGCTACACTGCACTACACTATATGCTACAATACACAACACTACAATACAATATACTACAATACAATACACTGCAATAAAATACACTACATATACTACACTACAATACAATACACTACACTACATTATACTACATATACTACACTATACTACACTATACTATACTACAGTACACTACTCTATACTGCACTACAATACACTGTACTTCACTACAGTACACTACAATACAATACACTCCACTACACTACAATACACAACACTACAATACAATACACTGCAATAAAATACACTACATATACTACACTACAATACAATACACTACACTACATTATACTACATATACTACACTATACTATACTACAGTACACCACAATACACTACACTATACTGCACTACAATACACTGTACTTCACTACAGTACACTACAATACAATACACTCCACTACAATACACTACACTACAATACACTACACTACAGTACACTACACTACTTCATTGACTTGTACTAGTCAAAACTTGTGACTCATTAATGGTTCAGTCGGACCAAACGTTGCCATACATTTCACTCTCCTCTGTGCTGGTTATTTGTGTATTGTTCCAATAGACAATACTGTGGTGTTATGTATTGTTCCAGTACACAATGCCATGGTATTGTCTGTTGGAACAATACACAATGCCTTGCTATTGTGTATTGTTCAAGTACACAATCACCGTGCAGTTGTGTATTGTTCCAGTACACAATACTGTGCTATTGTGTATTGTTCCAGTACACAATACTGTGCTATTGTGTATTGTTCCAGTACACAATACTGTGTTATTGTTGTGTATTGTTCCAGTACACAATACTGTACTATTGTTGTGTATGGTTCCAGTACACAATACTGTGCTATTGTTGTGTATGGTTCCAGTACACAATACTGTGCTATTGTTGTGTATTGTTCCAGTACACAATACTATGCTATTGTTGTGTATTGTTCCAGTACACAATACTGTGCTATTGTTGTGTATTGTTCCAGTACACAATACTGTGCTATTGTTGTGTATTGTTCCAGTACACAATACTATGCTATTGTTGTGTATTGTTCCAGTACACAATACTGTGCTATTGTTGTGTATTGTTCCAGTACACAACACTGTGCTATTGTTGTGTATTGTTCCAGTACACAATACTGTGCTATTGTTGTGTATTGTTCCAGTACACAATACTGTGCTATTGTGTATTGTTCCAGTACACAATACTGTGCTATTGTTGTTTATTGTTCCAGTACACAATACTGTGCTATTGTGTATTGTTCCAGTACACAATACTGTGCTATTGTGTATTGTTCCAGTACACAATACTGTGCTATTGTGTATTGTTCCAGTACACAATACTGTGCTCTTGTGTATTGTTCCAGTACACAATACTGTGCTATTGTTGTGTATTGTTCCAGTACACAATACCGTGCAATTGTGTATTGTTCCAGTACACAATACCGTGCAATTGTGTATTGTTCCAGTACACAGTACCATGCAATTGTGCATTATTCCAGTACACAAGATGTGCAATTTTGTATTGTTCCAGTACACAATACCGTGCAATTGTGTATTGTTCCAGTACACAATACCGTGCAATTGTGTATTATTCCCGTACACAATGCCGTGCTATTGTGTATTATTCCCGTACACAATGCCGTGCTATTGTGTATTATTCCCGTACACAATGCCGTGCTATTGTGTATTGTTCCCGTACAAAATACTGTGCTATTGGGTATTGTTCCAGTACACAATGCTGTGCTATTGTGTATTCCAGTACACAATACAGTGCTATTTTTTATTGTTTCAGTACACAATACAGTGCTATTATGTATTCCAGTACACAATACCATGCTATTGTGTATTGTTCCAGTAAACAGTATGGTGCTATTGTGTATCGTTCCAGTACACAGTACTGTGCTATTGTGTATCGTTCCAGTACACAGTACCGTGGTATTGTGTATCGTTCCAGTACACAGTACCGTGGTATTGTGTATCGTTCCAGTACACAGTACCGTGGTATTGTGTATTGTTCCAGTACACAGTACCGTGGTATTGTGTATCGTTCCAGTACACAGTACCGTGGTATTGTGTATCGTTCCAGTACACAGTACTGTGGTATTGTGTATCGTTCCAGTACACAGTACTGTGGTATTGTGTATCGTTCCAGTACACTACCGTGGTATTGTGTATCGTTCCAGTACACAGTACCGTGGTATTGTGTATCGTTCCAGTACACAGTACCGTGGTATTGTGTATCATTCCAGTACACAGTACCGTGGTATTGTGTAGCGTTCCAGTACACAGTACCGTGGTATTGTGTAGCGTTCCAGTACACAGTACCATGGTATTGTGTAGCGTTCCAGTACACAGTATCGTGGTATTGTGTAGCGTTCCAGTACACAGTACCGTGGTATTGTGTATCGTTCCAGTACACAGTACTGTGGTATTGTGTAGCGTTCCAGTACACAGTACCATGGTATTGTGTATCATTCCAGTACACAGTACCATGGTATTGTGTATCGTTCCAGTACACAGTACTGTGGTATTGTGTAGCGTTCCAGTACACAGTACCATGGTATTGTGTATCATTCCAGTACACAGTACCATGGTATTGTGTATCGTTCCAGTACACAGTACCGTGGTATTGTGTATCGTTCCAGTACACAGTACCGTGGTATTGTGTATCGTTTCAGTACACAGTACCGTGGTATTGTGCTTTTTCTTTTTCGTGTACAAGTCAGAACTAACAGAATATTTATTTTTTTTAGTCTGAGCAGTCGACAGAAGAGAAACGCAAGCAGCATCAGAAGGAGTTGGCCGTGTCCATGAACGAGGCAGCCAAGGAGCGCCTGGCACTGCTCAAGGGCAAGAAAGAGGACCAGAAAGTGCGCAAATCTACCGTGTCTTATCGTTCGGCCAACCTCATACCCCGGGAGCCTGAAATTTCAGACCTTAAGATCTTTGTGGGTAAGATTCGATAAGTAAAAATTTGCTTTTGTTTTAAGGGAGAAGAAAGATCTTGCTTCACCAGTGCTCATAGCATTATCATTGATATTTAAGAAAAAGATACTTATAATAATAATAATCAGATATCAGATTGGAGGGAGGGAGTATGAAGGAAGTGAATACAGTGGTACCCCGACTTACGATGGTCCCCAAACACACCCTTTTATGTAAGTTGATTTTTTTAAATGCTTTTGTAAGTGTAATTTTGGGGGTCTAAAAGGACTAGTCTATTTTACATCATTTCTTATGGAGATAAATTCGTTTGGTAATGGCACTTGAACAGCATTCTGGAATGAAAAAATATCGTAAGTCGGGGTACCACTGTATATGTAGATATTTGTGAGTGGACAAGTCAGTGGATGGGTCTGTGAAAGACGAAGGCGAATCAGAGTTGATGAGGGGAAAAAGGTGAGTGATGCACTGAGGAGTCTGTGGAGACAAAGAGGGAAATGTAGGAGAGTATAGTTATACCAATACTTATATGGGTGTGAAACATGGGTGGTGGATATTGCAACAAGGAGAAGGCTGGAGACAGTGGAGATGTTGTGTCTGAGGGCAGTGTGTGGTGTAAATATAATGCAGAGCATCTGTAGTTTGGAAATTAGGAGGATGTGTGGGATTACCAAAAGTATTAGTCAGAGGGCTGAAGAGGGGTTGTTGAGGTGGTTTGGACATTTAGAGAGGATGGAACAAAATAGAATGACTTGGAGAGAGTATAAATCTAGTTTAAGGAGGGTGGGATAGGGGTCGGCCTAGGAAAGGTTGAAGGGAGGGTTAAATGAGGTTGTGTGTGCAAGGGGCTTGGACTTCCAGCAAGCATACTTGAGCCTATTAGGGTTTTTATGACTTGAAGTGCTGTTGGAGTGTGAGCAAGGTAACATTTATGAAGGGATTCAGGGAAACCAGTTAGCCAGACTTGAGTCCTGGAGGTGGGAAGTACAATGCCTGTGCTGTAAAGCATGGTCCTCCAGTATATTGCCCTGCTTCTCCTCAGACACTAATTTAACAAATAATTTACTATTGTAAAAAATTCTTCCCTCTAATGCCATTATCAAACTATCGTATTTTCCGGCATATAATGTGCGTTTTTTTTTTTTTTTTTTTTGCAGTCTTGGAAAATCAGCCTGTACTTCATATGTTTAATTTGAGGGTCAAGGGTAGACTTTGCTTTACACTTTAGCAGTTGTTTACTAACATTACATTACAACTGCTTACAAACATCGTCTTATGTGTCTTATATAATCATGCGTCTTATATGCCAGGAAATACAATAATTCAATAATTCTCATAATTTTTATTTCGACCCTGATGGCATACCTCTATACAGAATCTTCACACATTAATTATTGTCTTATTAATCTTAAGTTTGCCCAAAATGCTCTACATACTAAGGGGCATTTTGCATGCAAACCTAAATGTCACCGTCTCTGTACAAACACTGTATCATGATGAGATCTTTAATTCTTTCAGATCGCAAGTACGAGACATTGATTTTACCAATATATGGCATGCCAGTACCCTTCCATATCTCAATGATCAAGAACATATCACAGAGCGTGGAAGGCGACTACACTTACCTGCGTATCAACTTCTTCCATCCGGGTTCCAGCATCGGCAAGAGTGATGGTGTATTTCCCAACCCAGATGCAGTCTTCCTCAAAGAAGTGTAGGTATCTAACCTAACCTACTATATAAGTATAGCCCCACTTATACAGTAGGTTAGGTTCCTGGCTACTGTAGGGCCCTACTTATACAGCAGGTTAGGTTCTGGGCTACTGCTGTAAAGCGAAAATTGCTGTAAAATGAATCATAGCCTTTTTTCACTTTTAAGTGAATATATTTAGTAGTGAATATATTAGTAGGTTGGTAGTCAGCAACCACCCAGGGAAGTACTACCGTCCTGCCAAGTGAGTGTAAAACGAAAGCCTGTATTTGTTTTACATGATGGTAGGATTGCTGGTGTCTTTTTTTCTGTCTCATAAACATGCAAGATTTCAGGTACGTCTTGCTACTTCTACTTACACTTAGGTCACGCTACACATACATGTACACATTTATGTATACACACTCATCTGAGTTTTCTTTGATTTTATCTTAACCCTTTGGGGTCCAAGGGGTCTCTCTGAAACTCGTTCTCAGGGTCCACGAATTTAAAAAAAAAAAAATTTCTTATGGAATGATAGAGAATCTTTTTCCGATAACGCCACAAAAATTATGAAATTTTATCGAAAACTAACGGAATTATGCTTTCGCGAAGTTAGCGGTAGCCATGACACTTACGCATCGGCGATTTCGCCCACTTTGAGCCCTATTTTCGGCACATTCCAATGTTTCAGTCTACTAAAATTATAGCTATTTCGCTAGAACTCCATTTCTTCTATTGATTGAGTACAAGAAACCGCCTATTTACCAATTTTAACTACCCAAAATAGTAGTCAGAAAATGGCAATTTGGCCAATTTCACAAAATTTCAAACGATGCCAATTTCAAAATAGGGTCCATAATAACCAAGGCAGACATTCCTGGCATTAAAATAACATCACTGTTCATTAGTCATGTCTCCAGGCCCCTCTTACATTACTTTTGCTTTCCATTTTGAATTTTTATTCTCTCAAAAAATAAAAGATTTACTGTTATGTATACAACTGCATCACTGTAAAAATGGTATAAATAATATTAGCGCACTTGTGCAAGAATATTAGACTCTCCAGTTGATGTGTATTGGACGCATGGTGTGATTTGTTTACTCCTGAACATCGGCCAAAATCGAACATTTTCTCTACTTTGCGCTCAGTTTCAAGGTACTTGTCATCGTGAAACCAGTCAAAATGATCTCTATTTCTGTAATATATCATCTATTCTATAAAATGAGACTAAGAAAACGAGAATACAAGCATAAATACCATACGAAAATAGACTGCAAAGTCGCTGTTTTAAACCAAAAACACGGTCAGTTTTTTTTCCTCATGCACTGTGGTGTGCAGGAATTTTTTTATACTGCGCACACTGACCGCACAGACCCATTCTATCACATCTAGGCCTAACAGCCTGTTTCTGCTTGATTTGAGGGCGCTAGAATTTAGGCGTACTAGTACGTCAATAACCCCAGTGCGTAAGACGTACTAGTACGACCAAAACCCCGAAAGGGTTAATAGTTCTTGGTCTTACTGCTTTTTCTTTCATATCCATGGGGAAGTGGAATAAGAATCTTTCCTCCGTAAGCCATGCGTGTTGTAAAAGTCAACTAAAATGCCGGGAACAATGGGCTAGTAACCCCTTTTCCTGTATAGATTTACTAAAAAGAAAAAGAAGAAAACCGTCAAAGTGGGATGTTTGAATGTGCGTGGATGTTGTGCGAATAATAAGAAAGAGATGATTGTAGATGTTATGAATGAAAAGAAGCTGGATGTCCTGGCTTTAAGTGAGACAAAGCTGAAGGGGGTAGGAGAGTTTCATTGGGGAGAAATAAATGGGATTAGGTCAGGGGTTTCAAATAGAGTTAGAGCTAAAGAAGGAGTGGCAATAATGTTGAATAATCAGTTATGGCAGGTAAAGAGGGAATATAAATGTATAAATTCAAGGATTTTGTGGAGTAAAATAAAGGTTGGATGTGAAAAGTGGGTTATAGTAAGTGTTTATGCACCTGGAGAAGAGAGAAGTGTAGAGGAGAGAGAGGGATTTTGGGAAATGTTGAGTGAGTGTGTGGGGAGTTTTGAACCAAGTGAGAGAGTAATTGTGGTTGGGGATCTTAATGCTAAAGTGGGTAAAAATGTTGTGGAGGGAGTAGTAGGTAAATTTGGGGTGCCAGGGGTAAATGTAAATGGGGAACCATTAATTGAGCTATGTGTAGAAAGAGGTTTGGTAATAAGTAATACATATTTTATGAAAAAGAGGATAAATAAATATACAAGGTATGATATAGCACGTAAGGAAAGTAGTTTGTTGGATTATGTATTGGTGGATAAAAGGTTGATGGGTAGGCTTCAGGATGTACATGTTTATAGAGGGGCAATGGATATATCGGATCAGTATTTAGTTGTAGCTACAGTTAGAGTAAAAGGTAGATGGGACAAAAAGAAAATGGCAACAGCAAGTAATAGAGAGTTACATGTGTATAAACTAAGGGAGGAGGAGGTTAGGGTGAGATATAAGCAACTTCTTTTTTCTTTCAACACGTCGGCCATCTCCCACCGAGGCAGGGTGGCCCAAAAGGAAAAACGAAAGTTTCTCCTTTTGCATTTAGTAATATATACAGGAGAAGGGGTTACTAGCCCCTTGCTCCCATATAAGCAACTATTGGCAGAAAAGTGGGCTAGTGCAAGTATGAGTAGTGGGAGGGGGGTTGAAGAGAGTTGGGATAGTTTTAAAAATACATTAGAATGTACGGCAGAAGTTTGTGGCTATAGGAGGGTGGGTGCAGGAGGAAAGAGGAGGGTGGGTGCAGGAGGAAAGAGGAGTGAGTGGTGGAATGAAGAAGTAAAGGGTGTGATAAAGAAGAGAGAAAAAGAAACTTATGAGAGGTTTTTACAAAACAGAAGTGTTAATAGAAGAGCAGACTATATGGATAGTAAAAGAAAGGTGAAGAGAGTGGTGAGAGAGTGCAAAAGAAGAGCAGATGAAAGAATGGGAGAGGCTCTTGTCAAGAAATTTTGCTGAAAACAAGAAAAATTTTGGAGTGAGATAAACAAGGTAAGGAAGCCTAGGGAACGAATGGATTTGTCAGTTAAAAACAGAGTAGGGGAGTTAGTAGATGGGGAGCTGGAGGTATTGGGTAGATGGCTGGAATATTTTGAATAACTTTTAAATGTCAATGAAAAAAAGGGAGGCGGTAATTTCATGTACTGGCCAGGGAGGTACAACATCGTTTAGGGGTGAACAAGAGCAGGATGTGAGTGTGGGGGAGGAGTGTGAGGCATTACGTAGAATGAAAGGGGGTAAAGCAGCTGGAAGTGACGGGATCATGACAGAAATGTTAAAAGCAGGGGGGGATATACAGTGGACACCCGAGTTTCGTACACCCCGGAAATCGTACAGTTATGTAAGTATAATATTGTAAGTGCTTGTGGAAGTGTATTTTTGGGGGTCTGAAATAGACTAACCTAAGTGACATTATTTCTTAAGGGAGTAAATTCGTTCGGTAATGGCACTTGAGCAGGATTCTGGAATGAAGTTTTTACGATACTCGGGGGTGCACTGTAGTGTTGGAGTGGTTGGTATTTTTGTTTAATAAATGTATGAAAGAGGGGAAGGTACCTAGGGATTGGCAGAGAGCATGTATAGTTCCTTTATATAAAGGTAAGGGTTATAAAAGAGAGTGTAAAAATTATAGGGGAAGTGGAACAGAATTCTTCCTCCGTAAGCCATGCGTGTCGTAAGAGGCGACTAAAATGCTGGTAGCAAGGGGCTAGTAACCCCTTCTCCTGTATATATTACTAAATGTAAAAGGAGAAACTTTCGTTTTTCCTTTTGGGCCACCCCGCTTCGGTGGGAAACGGTCGACGTGTTGAAAGAAAGAAGTTTACTGAGTATACCAGGTAAAGTGTATGGCAGGGTTATTATTGAAAGAATTAGAGGTAAGACAGAGAGTAGGATTGCAAATGAGCAAGGAGGCTTTAGAGTGGTAGGGGATGTGTAGATCAAGTTTTTACAGTGAAACATATATGTGAACAGTATTTAGATAAAGGTAGAGAAGTTTTCATTGTATTTATGGATTTAGAAAAGGCATATGATAGAATGGATAGTGGAGCAATGTGGCAAATGTTGCAAGTGTATGGAATAGGTAGTAAGTTACTGAAGGCTGTAAAGAGTTTTTATGAGGATAGTGAGGCTCAGGTTATTGTGTGTAGGAGAGAGGGAGATTACTTCCCGGTAAAAGTAGGTCTTAGACAGGGATGTGTAATGTCACCGTGGTTGTTTAATATATTTATAGATGGGGTTGTAAAAGAAGTAAATGCTAGGGTGTTAGGGAGAGAGGAGGGATTAAATTATGGGGAATTAAATGCAAAATGGGAGTTGACAGTTACTTTTTGCTGATGATACTGTGCTTATGGGAGATTCTAAAGAAAAGTTGCAAAGGTTAGTGGACGAGTTTGGGAGGGTGTGTAAAGGTAGAAAGTTGAAAGTGAACATAGATAAGAGTAAGGTGATGAGGGTATCAAACGATTTAAATAAAGCAAAATTGGATATCACATTGGAGAGAGGGATTATGGAAGAAGTAAATGTTTTCAGATATTTGGGAGTTGACGTGTCTGCGGATGGGTTTATGAAGGATGAAGTTAACCATAGAATTGATGAAGGAAAAAAGTTGAGGTATCTGTGGAGACAAAAAACGTTATCCATGGAGGCAAAGAAGGGAATGTACGAAAGTATAGTGGTACCAACACTCTTATATGGGTGTGAAGCATGGGTTGCATATGCTGCAGCGAGGAGAAGGCTGGAGGCAGTGGAGATGTCCTGTCTAAGGGCAATGTGTGGTGTAAATATTATGCAGAAAATTCTGAATGTGGAAATTAGGAAAAGGTGTGGAGTTACTAAAAGTATTTGTCAGAGGGCTGAAGAGGAGTTGTTGAGGTGGTTTGGTCATTTAGAGAGAATGGATCAAAGTAGAATGACTTGGAGAGCGTATAAATCTGAAGGGGAAGGAAGGCGGGTAGAGGTCGTCCTAGAAAAGGTTGGAGGGAGGGGGTAAAGGAGGTTTTGTGGGCGAGGGGCTTGGACTTCCAGCAAGCATGTGTGAGCGTGTTAGATAGGAGTGAATGGAGACGAATGGTTTTTGGGACCTGACGAGCTGTTGGAGTGTAAGCAAGGTAACATTTTGTGAAGGGATTCAGGGAAACCAGTTATTTGATTTAGTTGGACTTGAGTCCTGGAAATGGGAAGTACAATGCCTGCACTTTAAAGGAGGGGTCTGGGATAGTGACAGCTGGGAGGGACTATTCTCAGCTGTTGTATCTGAGCGCCTCTGCAAAGACAGTGATTATGTATGAGTGTGGTGAATGATGATGAAAGTATTTTCTTTTTGGGTCACCCTGCCTTGGTGGGAGACGGCCGACTTGTTGAAAAAAAAAATCATTAGTATTGTGTATCTTCTTCTTTCTTTCAACACGTCGGCCGTTTCCCACCGAAGCGGGGTGGCCCAAAATGAAAAACGAAAGTTTTCCCTTTTACATTTAGTAATATATACAGGAGAAGGGGTTACTAGCCCCTTGCTCCCGGCATTTTAGTCGCCTCTTACGACACGCATGGCTTACGGAGGAAGAATTCTGTTCCACTTCCCCATGGAGATAAGAGGAAATAAGAACAAGAACTAGTAAGAAAATAGAAGAAAACCCAGAGGGGTGTGTATATATATATGCTTGTACATGAATGTGTAGTGTGACCTAAGTGTAAGTAGAAGTAGCAAGATGTACCTGAAATCTTGCATGTTTATGAGACAGAAAAAAGACACCAGCAATCCTACCATCATGTAAAACAATTACAGGCTTTCGTTTTACACTCACTTGGCAGGACGGTAGTACCTCCCTGGGTGGTTGCTGTCTACCAACCTACTACCTAGGAGTATTGTGTATATCATTATTATATATATATTTTTTTTTCAACAAGTCGGCTATCTCCCACCGATGCAGGGTGACCCAAAAAGAAAGAAAATCCCCAAAAAGAGAATACCTTTCATCATCATTCAACACTTTCACCACACTCATACATAATCACTGTCTTTGCAGAGGAGCTCAGATACGACAGCTGAGAATTGTCCCTCCCACCTGTCACTATCCCAGACCCCTTATTATACACAATTCAGGAGGTCCCCAATGTGTTTGTAAGTTGAGGACTTACTGTATAAGAGTACTGCAAAAACATTTCATAAACACTTTAAAAACACTATAAAAACAGTATGGCCAGTTTATTTGCTATTGTGTAATGGTAATTTGTTTGGACAGGACGTACCGTAGTACAAACACTAAGGAACCCGGGGAACTGTCCGCTCCATCCTCCAACCTCAACACGGCGTTCCGGCTCATTAAGGAAGTGCAGAAAAAATTCAAGACTCGGGAAGCCGAGGAGAAGGAAAAGGAAGATCTGGTCAAGCAAGACACACTCATTGTGTCAAACAACAAGTCGAACCCTAAGTTGAAGGACCTGTATATTCGTCCAAACATTGTCCAGAAGAGAATTAATGGCACTTTGGAAGCACATACGAATGGTTTCAGGTGAGTGGCAATTTTTCCAGAGGTTTTATAAAGGGCAAATGCACTTTCTCTTTTGTTTTTCTTTTTAGGTCACCTTGCCTCAGTAGGAGATGGCCAGTGTGTTGAAATAAAAATGCACTTTCTGGCCAGAGATTCTGCTCAATCGTAAAAAGTTCTATTATGATTGAAATTGTTGAAATGGATGGCTTTCTGGATCTACAGTACTTGTCCTTGCCCACAACTTTTTGAATCTTATTTTTACATATACAAGGTATACAGACCATAGCTGATATCAATGACATACTACTATATAGAAAGTCCCTCATTATGCAGAGCATTTTCCGCAAATTAGGTCAATTTTGTCCCAGGATGCGACCCACACTAGTTTACTAATACCCAGGTACCCATTTTACTGGTGGGTGAACAGTGACAACTGGTGTAAGGAACCACGCCCAATGTTTCCACCCTTGCCGGGAATTGAACCTTGACCCTCAGCGTGTGAAGCTAGAACTTTGCCTACCAGGCCATGGGCCACCTTCTTGAAACTTGTGTAGGGTTTCCTCAGAGATGCATTCTTTATGGTACATCTTATAGATAATTTCCTTACATCTCTCATCTCATCAGCTACCTGGCATTGCTGTGTTCATGACATTTTCATTACACCTAGAAAATTTGATGTCTCTGATACTGATACTTCACTTCAAGGTCTATCATAAAGTGTATATCAATGTGACATACTCCACATCCACTCACGTCACCCTAGAACTCAGTGTAATGTTCCGGTAGTGTTCTCTCTCTCTCCAAGCTATCCATATCTGTAGTGGTCAACCTTGGCAGGAATGGTCTTTCCTTGATCACATCTGTTAACAGTATACAGGTGGTCCTCGACTTGCGTTGGGGTTACATACCGATGATCCCATCGTAAGTTGAAAATACCGCAAGTCGAATATGAATATGATGTGCTAAATAAATAAATATATAACTACTGTCAACCCCTTCTCCTGTATACATTACTAAATTTAAAAAGAGAAACTTTCATTTGTCTTATTAGGTCACCCTTCCTCAGTGGGATATGGCCAGTTTGTTGAAAAAAAAATAAGTATTGTCACTGAATAAGTAAATAAACAAATAATTACTGTAACTTAATACCAGTATTGAAAAGTCAATAAATGAATACAAGTTGGGGACTTGTTGCCTTCATGCTGGGTAATTATCTTAAGTTTCATCTCCAAAGTAATTGTTGCCACACCATTGTAAAGTTGAAATATTGTCTTTCTATGGGTTCATCAAAACGTAACCCCATTGTAAGTCGAGGAACATGTGTACTGAGTACATAGTAAGTACATAGTGCTTCCCACCAAACGCATTTCCATGATGTTGTCCAACAACATGCTCATTATAGCTACTGCTTCCTCTGTTACCATCAAGGAGAAAAACAGACAGGAACATCATAAGAACATAAGAAAGGAGGAACACTGCAACAGACCTACTGGCCCATACATGTCAAAACCAACCCACCAACAAAAATATTTGTCCAACCTATCCCCATCCAAGGAACAAACCCGACAACCCCCCAACAATAGTGCAAGTCCCGTTCAAATTCAACCCTTCTCACTCACAAGAAAACAGAAATAATGAACACTGCAGCAAGCCAACTGGTCCACGCTAGGCAGGGGTCCCTAAAAACCAAAACCAATCACACAAACAAAAACTCCTACCCAACCCACCTACTCCATCCATGGAATATGCTTTGATAATCAAGGCACTATAAAACAGGGTACTGGAAGAGCTGGAGTACCTGGTCCATCACAAGATCACCAAAGGAGCTGAAGCACCTGGTCCATCAACAGGGTACTGAATAAGCCGAAGCACATGATCCATCACCAGGGCGTTGAAGGAGCTGAAGCACCTTGTCCATCACCAGGGTACTGAGGGAGCCAAAGCACCTGGTCCATCACCAGGGCACTGAATGAGCCTAAGTACCTGGTCCATCACCAGGGCACTGAATGAGCCTAAGACTGGTCCACGACTGGCAGCACTGGTCCATCACCAGGGCACTGAATGAGCCAAAGTAACTGGTCCATCACCAGGCCGTTGAAGGAGCAGAAACACCTGGTCCATCACCAGGGAACTGAGGGAGCCGAAGCACCTGGCCCATCACCAGGGTACCATTGGAGCCGAAGCACCTAGTCCTTCACCAGAGCACTGAGGCTATACACCATTTCTTGTAATAACTGTGACCAAATCTGTGTTACTGAAACATCCAGAGATCTAAAATGCATTTCTGAACACCATTATGCCAATGGACTTTCCATAATTAGTATCGCATTTACTGTGTTGCACACACTGAGCAAGGGTCAGACCTGTGCAACACAATTGTCCTCAAAGATTTGTTAAGTTATACCATGAATTAGGGAAAGATCCTAGACTTCACCTTACGAAACAGACAAAGTAAATGCGATAATTATGGATAAGGTAGATTATAGTGGTAAAATGAACATGTTATTAGAAAATAGGGGGAACTTACGTGCCTCTTTACACCTGCATGGTTCATCAAAATTCCCACAATCATTTGACAAGTTGAAATGGACCACAGGTGATTGCCAAGGAGACAGACATTCACAAAAATTCTTAAGTCAGATCTTATCAACAAGGGTGGAAACATTAGGCCGTGTTTCCTTAAACACCTGCTGTCCTTGTTCACCTAGCAGTAAATTAGGTACGTACCTGGGTGTTAGTGGACTGGAGTGGGTTGCATCCTCGGAACAAAATTAGCCTAATTGGCCTGAAAGGCTCTGCATAACATAGATTGGCTTATAAGCCACAGTGCCGTGTCTTCCTTTGCAGATGACACCCGAATCTGCATGACAGTGTCCACCATTGAAGACACTGCAAGACTCCAAGTAGACATCAAACAAATCTTTAAATGAGCTGCAGAAAACAATATGAACTTCAATGATGAGAAATTTCAATTACTCTGATATGGAAAACGTGAGGAAATTAAAATTTCATCGGAGTATAAAACAAATTCCAAGCACACAATAGAACAAAAAAGTAATGTCAAAGACCTGGGAGTGATCATGTCAAGGACCATAACCCTGTAGCAATCGCATCTGCTAGAAAAATGACAGGATGGATAATGGGAACATTCAAAACCAGGGATGCCAAGCCCATTATGACACTTTTCAGGTCGCTTGTTCTATTTAGGCTGGAATATTGCTGCACACTAACTGCACTTTTCAAGGCAGGGGAAATTGCTAACCTAGAAAATGTGCAGAGAACCTTCACAGCACGCACAATTGCGATAAACCACCTCAATTACTGGGAACACTTGAAGTTCCTGAACTTGTACTCCCTAGAACACAGGCGGGAGAGATACATTATTATATGCACTTGGAAAATCCTAGAGGGATTTGCACCAAACTTGCACACGAGTCACTCCCTATGAAAGCAAAAGATTCGGCAGATGATGCAACATCCCCCCAATGAAAAGCAGGGGTGCCATTAGCACGTTGAGAGACAACACAATAAGTGTCAGGGGCCCAAGACTGTTCAACTGCCTCCCAGCATACATAAGGGGATTACTAATAGACCCCTGGCTGTCTTCAAGCAGGCACTGGACAGGCACCTAAAGTCGGTTGTGACCTGCCGGGCTTTGGTTCATACGTTGGACTGTGTGCGGCCATCAGTAACAGCCTGGTTGATCAGGCCCTGATCCACCATGAGGCCTGGTCACAGACCGGGCCACAGGGGCGTTGACCCCTAGAACTGTTTCCAGGTAAATTCCAGGTAATAACATGGGCTTTCTATATACGTAGTATGTCAGTGATGTCAGCTATGGTCTGTATACCTTGTATATGTACACTTGTAGAAATAAAACTATTATTATTATGATTTATTATTATTATTAATAGTGGTTTGTACTATATTCAAGAAAAAGAATGTATTGTATACAGCCAGGTCTCAATTAGTGCAAATTCCAGTTTAGTGCAAAATTAATAAATGAGTTTTTTTTCCCCAAACTTTTTAAATATTGCACAAAAATTATATATAATTTGAATAATGTGAATTTGAGTAATGTGACCACTTCCTGGAGTTCATTATTCACACTAATGGAGATCTGGCTGTATTATTTACCATATAGTAACTGGTTAAATACCTTCTCAGGTATACTAGTGTCCGAGGAGACAAGGTTGACATTCTTTACAATAACATCAAGAACGCGTTCTTCCAGCCTTGTGAGGGTGAGATGATTATTCTTCTTCATTTCCATCTCCGGGTAAGTTGCATTATACTTGCAGGTTGATGTGTCATCAAGTAATCTTTAATTGTACTGTCTACACGCCTGTGGCAACACAGAGTGAGTGATGATGAAAGTGTTTCTTTCTTTTCGGGTCACCCTGCCTTGGTGGGAAACGGCCAGTGTTAAAAAAATCAAGCATGTACAGTGTATATGAAGAACAAAAAGGCACAATACCGTGACTGGAACAATTCACAAATAACCCGAACATAGGAGAGAGAGCTTACCATGATGGTTGTTTTAACATGCTCCCCCTTTCTGTGTCCCACCAACCACTCTTCCCCTTTCTGTGTCCCACCAACCACTCCCCCTTTCTGTGTCCCACCAACCACTCTCCCTTTCTGTGTCCCACCAACCACTCTCCCCCTTTCTATTGCTGTCCTACCAACTACTCTCCCTACTTTACACTACCACCACCACCACTACTACTACTTCCACTACCTGCCTTACCACTACTACTCCACTACCTGCCTTACCACTACTACTACACTACCTGCTTACCACTACTACTCCACTACCTGCTACCTACCACCACTCTTTACCACCTGCTTACCACTACTACTCCACTCACCTCGCCTTACCACTACTCTCCACTACCGCCTTACCACTACTCTCCACTACTCCTTACCATACCTGCCTTACCACTACTACTCCACTACCTGTCTTACCACTACTACTCCACTACCTGCTTACACTATCACTACCTGCCTACCACTACCTGCCTACCACTACTGCTACCACTACTACCTAACTGCTGCCACCACCTGCCTTACCACTACTATCCACTACCCGCTTACCACCACCTGCCTTACCACTACTATCCACCACTGCCTTACCACTACCTGCCTTACCACTGCCTTACCACTATTACCTGCACTTAACACTACTCCACTACCTGCCTTGCCACTACCTGCCTTCCACACCTGCCTTCCACTACCGCTTACCACTACCTGCCTTCCACACCTGCCTTGCCACTCCGCCTTGCCACTACTACTCACTACCTGCCTTACCACTACCTGCCTTACCACACGCCTTACCACACCTGCCTACCACTACACTCCAACAAGCTGACATCACATACATCACACTCTTCCAGCCTTACGTAATACCTCACTTACTCATTCCATCTACCGTAGTTGCTTACTACTCTGCAGGCTTATGTGCTACTCACGTACTTTAACTTGTATCTGCTCACCACTGTGCTACACACTATCATGATGAACACTGTTATCTTTCTTTCTCACTCCTGCCTTGTGACGCATATACACACTCGCCTGTACCACTGTATACTGGACTAAGGCACAATACCTGACTGAACACTTCCAACTAACCACACTGCGACCACTTACCCACTTGTTGTCCTTACTGCTCCACTTCTGTCCTACCACACCACTACTCTCTCCACTACCACTCCACTATCTTCACTCACCAACTCTTCCTCATGCTGTCCCACCAACACTCCCCTCCTTACTATCTGCTGCACTGCCACTACTCTACCCTACTACTCCACTACTGCCTACCACTACACTACTACTCCTTACCACACTCACTCCTGCCTTACCACTACTACTACTACTGCATTCTGCCTTACCACTACTACTCCACTACCTGCTTTACCACTACTCTCACTACCTGCCTACCACTCACCTTGCCTTACCACTACTACTACACTCGCCTTACCACTACTACTCCACTACCGTTTACCACTACTACTCACTACCTGCCTTTCCACTACCTGCTTACCTACACTACTACTCACACTCACCTGCTTTACCACTACTACCTCCACTACCTGCTTTACCACTACTACACCGTCCTACCACCCTACTACACTACCTGCTCCACTCACTTACTACTGCCCACTACCGCTTACCACTACTACCTTGCTTCCACTACTCTCACTGCCTTCCACTACTGCTCCACTCACCTGCTTACCACCCACTCACTCCTGCTTTACCACCACACTCACTACCTGCTTACCACTACTACTCACTACGTCCTTACCACATCTACACCCTGCTTACCACTACTTCATAACCTGCCTTACCACTACCTGCCTTACCACTACTACTCCACTACCTGCCTTGCCACTACTGCTCCACTACCTGCCTTGCCACTACCTGCCTTACCACTACTACTCCACTACCTGCTTTACCACTACTACTCCACTACCTGCCTTTCCACTGCTACTCCACTACCTGCCTTACCACTACTACTCCACTACCTGCCTTACCACCACTACACCACCACCTGCCTTACCACTACTACTTCACTACCTGCCTTAACACTACCTGCTTACCACTACTACCCACTACCTGCCTTACCACCTACTCACTACCTGCTTACCACTACTACTCACTACCTGCTTCCGTTACCACTACTACTACACACGCCTTACCACCACTACTACACTACCTGCTTTACCACTACACTACACGTCCTACCACCACTACTACCTCCTGCTTTACCACTACTACTCACTACGCCTTCCACTCTGCTACCACTACTCTACTACACTACTGCCTTACCACTACACTACTCACTACCTGCTTACCTACTACTCTACACTACCTGCTTACCACTACTACACTACCTGCCTTCCACTACCTGCTTCACCTACTCCACTACCTGCCTTACCACTACTACTCCACTACCTGCCTTACCACCACTACTACACTACCTGCTTTACCACTACTACTTCACTACCTGCCTTTCCACTACCTGCCTTACCACTACTACTACACACTACCTGCCTTACCACTACTACTCCACTACCGCCTTACCACTACTACTACTACACTACCTGCCTTACCACTACTACTCCACTACCTGCCTTACCACTACCTGCCTTACCACTACTACTACTTTACCTGCCTTACCACTACTACTACACTACCTGCTTTACCACTACTACTCCACTTCCTGCTTTACCACTACTACTCCACTTCCTGCTTTACCACTACTACTCCACTACCTGCTTTACCACTACTACTCCACTATCTGCCTTACCACTACTACTCCACTACCTGCCTTACCACTACAACTCCACTACCTGCCTTACCACTACTACTCCACTACCTGCCTTACCACTACTACTCACACTACCTGCCTTACCACTACTACTACACTACCTGCCTTACCACTACTACTCCACTACCTGCTTTACCACTACTACTCCACTACCTGCCTTACCACTACTACTACACTACCTGCCTTACCACTACTACTCCACTACCTGCTTTACCACTACTACTCCACTACCTTCTTTACCACTACTACTCCACTACCTTTCTTACCACTACTACTCCACTACCTTCCTTACCACTACTACTACTACACTACCTGCCTTACCACTACTACTCCACTACCTGCCTTACCACTACTAGTCCTCCTATCTTTCTTCTCCCATCCCTGCCAGCTGGCATATGTATACTGGCTCCATCTCTCTTTTGCATTAGTGTGACTTTGTAAATGGTCCAAGTCAGAGCAAAACATCATCATAAGCTCCTTTCTATGTGTGAGTTATTTGTGCAATCATGTAGTATATAGTTGAGTCATCAAGTAATTCTGTTGTTTTCACTAACAAAAGTATGTTGAGGTAGAGATTAGTTATATCTAGGGTTCTCAAGAGCGACATCTGGGGATATACAGTGGAACCCCGAGTTTTGTACACTCTCAGTATCGTACTTTTCGAGTTTCGAACTGTTTTTTTCAGCTAAATTTTGTCCCAAGTTTCGCACTGTGCCCCGTGTTTCGTACTGAGTATCAGACCTGTCCGCCTGCCCGCCTCCCCTCGCAGGCGTCATGAGCCAGTCTAGCTTTGTTTATCCTTGAGTGAACATTACCCTGCATGCTCATCCAAACATTTCACAATAAATTCATTGTGTTGAGTGCTTGTTTATTGATTTTGACTGTGAAATAAGCCACCAAGGGCCCAAAGAAACTTCCTAGTGGCAGCCCTTAGGTAAAGAAAGTGAGAAACGCCATAGAAGTGAAGAAAGAAATTATAGAAAAATACGAGTGGCGTACGTGTGGGTTACCTTGCCAGGTTGAGCAAAAACTAATCAACAATCACTTCTATCCTGGTGAAGAGAAAAGAAATCAAGGAAGCTGATGTTGCGAGGCAGTGGTTGAGTTAGTGGTCAAGGCAGTAGTCGAGGCAGTGGTGGAGGCAGTGGTGGAGTACATGAGTGTAGAAGGTTCGCAAGTTTTGCAAGCAAACCAGTTGTTGTTGTTGTTGTAACCAGCCTGGACATGAATGGTTCTTGTTCACTCTGTCAAAGCCGACTGGAAAAACATCTCACATTTATCTTAATTTATATGTTTGTTACGTAGTGTGTTTATTATATAATTTTGTATTCCTGCATGCCAGCACAGTCGAAGGTTGTGAAGTTAAAAGCAGTTAAGTTCAGTGACAAAGTGTAGCATTAAGAGTGTAGCAATTAATTAACCCTTTACCAGGCCAGGTGTGCCTCATATCTGATTCTGCCACAGAGGGTATTTAACCCTTTCAGGGTCGAGACCCCGATTCTTAACACTCTCTCAGGGTCAAACATTTTCGGGAAAAAAAAAAAGGATTTTTTCTTATGAAATGATAGAGAATCTTTTTCCAATCATAACGCCACCAAAATTATGAAATTTGATCGAAAACTAACGGAATTATGCTCTCGCGAAGTTAGTGGTATCGATGCTATTTACGCATCGGCGATTTCGCCGACTTTGAGGTCATTTTTCGGAAAATTCCAATGTTTCAGTCTACTACAATTATAGCTATTTCGCTAGAACTCTATTTCTTCTATCGATTGAGTACAAGAAACTGCCAATTTACCGATTTCAACTACCCAATAAGGTGGTCAGAAATTGGCAATTTGTCCAATTTCACACAAATTTCAAAAGATGCCAATTTCAAAATAGGGTCCAGAATAAACGAGACAGACATTCCTGGCACTCGAATAACATTTTATCTGTCCATTAGTCACGTTTCCAGGCCCCTCTTACATTACTTTTGCTTTCCATTTTGAATTTTTATTCACAATAAATTGAAGATTTATTATTATGTATACTACTGCATCATTGTAAAAACGGTATAAATGACATCAGCACACTTGTGCAAGAATATTAGAGTCGCCAGTTGATGTGTATTGTACGTGTGGCGTTATTTGTTTACTCTTGAACATCGCCAAAAATCGAACATTTTTACTACTTTGCGCTCAATTTCTAGGTACTTGTCATTGAAACACCGATCAAAATTATCTCTATTTCTCTAATATATCTTCCATTCTATCAAATGAGACCAAGAAAACGAGAATATAATCATAAATACCATACAAAAATAGACTGCAAAGTCACTGTTTTAAACTAAAAATATGGTCGGAGTTTTTTTTTCCTCATTATGCACTGTGTGGTGCAGGATTTTTTTTATACTGCGCACACTGACCGCACAGACACATTCTCTGATATCTAGGCCTACCAGCCTTTTTCTGCTTGATTTGAGGGCGCTAGAATTTAGGCGTACTAGTACGTCAAACGCCCTGGCATGTAAGCCGTACTAGTACGTCAAAAACCCTCAAAGGGTTAAGAGGCGCCTAAAATAAATAAACTTGACAAATGAACACAAATAAATATGTCTTAGAATTGCTTATATTATCAGAATATAGGTTGCAAATATTGCAGTGTCTCAAATTTGATGCGTGGCCTGGTAAAGGGATAACCCTTTACCAGGCCACGCATCAAATTTGAGACACTACCTGCCTTACCACGATAGAAAAGGACGAAACAAAATAAACTCCTGACAGCATAAGCTGCTCTGCCTATCTTCTGGAAGGTATGTAAATGGTGTACGTACACCAGTTCATTTGTAGAGTGTATATCAGGTTTTTATGTTATTTATATTGTTTATTATGTCATATTAGATGAATTGTGATAGATAAATAAGCCGTAGAGTTTATAATAGCGTCATATTGAAGTACAGTGGACCCTCGGTTAAAGGCCGTAATCCGTTCCAGAAGCTTGGCCTTAAACCGAAATGGCCTTTAACCGAAATAATATTCCCCATAAGAATTAATGTAAATACAATTAATCCGTTCCAGACAAAAATATTAAAAAAAAAAAATATTTTAACAATTAAATCAGTATTACATATCTTTATTGAAGACTAATGCTGGCTTCTGGAAGATATGAAGGAGGAAAGAGGGAGGTGTTAGTGTTTGGAAGGGGAATCTTCCTCCATAAGGACTTCAGGTAGCAAAGCTCTCTCTGTGGTCTTTTAATGCCACTAGGATCAGCTTGAGAGTCACTCCACCAACTACACTCCCTGCATGCCTGCTACACTCCTGCATGCCTGCTACACTCCTGCATCCCTGCACCTCCTGCATGCCTGCACTCCTGCATGCCTGCTACTCCTGCATCTGCTACACTCCCTGCATGCCTGCTACCTCCTGCATGCCTGCTACACTCCCTGCATCCCTGCTACACTCCTGCATGCCTGCACACTCCCTGCATGCCTGCTACACTCCCTGCATGCCTGCTCACTCCTGCATGCCTGCTACACTCCCTGCATGCCTGCTACACTCCTGCATGCCTGCTACACTCCCTGCATGCCTGCTACACTCCTGCATGCCTGCTACACTCCTGCATGCCTGCTACACTCCCTGCATGCCTGCTACACTCCCTGCATGCCTGCTACACTCCCTGCATGCCTGCTACACTCCCTGCATGCCTGCTACACTCCCTGCATGCCTGCTACACTCCCTGCATGCCTGCTACACTCCCTGCATGCCTGCTACACTCCCTGCATGCCTGCTACACTCCCTGCATGCCTGCTACACTCCTGCATGCCTGCTACACTCCTGCATGCCTGCTACACTCCCTGCATGCCTGCTAGCACTCCCTGCATTTGCCTGCACACTCCCTGCATGCCTTCACTGCTCCCTGCATGCCTGCTACACTCCTGCATGCCTGCTACACTCCCTGCATGCCTGCTACACTCCCTGCATGCCTGCTACACTCCCTGCATGCCTGCTACACTCCCTGCATGCCTGCTACACTCCCTGCATGCCTGCTACACTCCCTGCATGCCTGCTACACTCCCTGCATGCCTGCTACACTCCCTGCATGCCTGCACTCATCTTACACCTGCATGCCTGCTACACTCCCTGCATGCCTGCTACACTCCCTGCATGCCTGCTACACTCCCTGCATGCCTGCTACACTCCCTGCATGCCTGCTACACTCCCTGCATGCCTGCTACACTCCCTGCATGCCTGCTACACTCCTGCATGCCTGCTACACTCCTGTCCTGCTACACTCCTGCATGCCTGCTACACTCCCTGCATGCCTGCTACACTCCCTGCATGCCTGCTACACTCCCTGCATGCCTGCTACACTCCCTGCCTGCCTTGAATTCTATCATGTTTCTCACTTTATTTACCAAAGGAACTTTACTAAGAACTTTCCTTGGGGCCATGGTGACTTATTTCACAGTTGCACTTGGATGAATGAGCAGAAGCTTCCTCACGCACTGAGAGACACAGGCAAACTGAAGCACAAGCGGCCCCAGCCAGCGGACGGACGCATCCCATACGGCCTCTATCTGAAAACTGGCCTGTAACCGAGAGCTGAAAAACCGGCCTCTAACCGGGAGGCAAAAAACCGGCCTCTAACCGAGTTGGCCTTTAACCGGAACGGCCTTTAACCGAGGGTCCTGACAGCAGGAACGAATTAATTGGATTTACATTATTTCTTATGGGAAATATTGCTTCGACTTTAGGCCTAGCTCCTGAAACGGATTATGGCCGAAACTCGGGGTTCCACTGTAAATGTTATTTTAAATGTTTATTTATCTATTGTATTGCTAATTTATTACTGTATGTATTTATGTGTATTGTGTGTATGTAAAACTATAGTTATTGTTTAAAAAATGTATTGTGAATATTTTTGTGGGTCTGGAACGAATTAATTGGATTTACATTATTTCTTATGGGAAATATTGCTTCAACTTTAGAACGTTTCGACTTTAGAACTAGCTCCTGGAACAGATTAATTAAGTTTGAAACTCAAGGTACCACTGTAACTATTATTTTTCTATACAACTGGTCATACTAACTTCAATGTAACTAGTATAAAAGTGAGTTTATGGATGTTGTGTTTTAGTATGTCGCATCTTATTTAAAAAATTAATACAGATACAAATATTTATTTCCTTGTAAAGCTTACAATGTGTGGCGTACATGTTATAAGATTTTAATTACAAAGGTGGCCACTATCGGGCCTAGGCACTTCGGGCAGACTAGTGCTAATTCTTACGCTATTTTAATACAAGCTATGCTTGAGTAGTATATTTGAACATATTATTAGGTATGTAATTAGATACACTCCCAGTTAGGTACATACAGTGGACCCCCGAGTTTCCTGAAGTCTGCTCAAGCACTATTACCGAACGAATTTACTCCCTTAAGGAAAAATGTCACGTAGGTTAGTCTATTTCAGACCCCCAAAAATACACTTCCACAAGCACTTACAATATTATACTTACATAACTGTACGATTTCCGGGGTTTATGAAACTCGGGGGTCCATTGTACATACATAATTAGGTTTAAAATAGTTAGGTAGTCCAAATCATTTATGTACAGTGGACCCCCGAGTTTCGTAAACCCCGGAAATCGTACAATTATATAAAGTATAATATTGTAAGTGCTTGTGGAAGTGTATTTTGGGGTCTGAAATAGACTAACGTACGTGACATTTTTCCTTAAGGAGTAAATTCTCGGTAATGGTGCTTGAGCAGACTTCAGGAGGGAAGTTTTTACGAAACTCGGGGGTCCACTGTACTAATATTACAAATGGTAGATTTAGTAATGGGATTCGATTTGTCTTGGCATGATACATTGTTTTTATTAAAGCCATACTGGAAGAGTATCTTAGACAAACTTAAAATTAACTTTAGATTTAATAGGCAATAACTATGTTAGGAATTTTATATTTACAGTCATTTGGGTGGGTGATACTGTTCAACTATCTTCTGTTATAAATTTCACAAACGGTTGACTACAGCAGCTAGTCGCTAGCTTGTACGTCCTCTGATTGTGTTTGTAAATTGTTAAATAATTGTATTCTTTGTTTCAGCATGCAATCATGTTTGGGAAGAAAAAGCACATAGATGTGCAATTTTACACCGAAGTTGGTGAAATAACAACAGATTTGGGTAAGCACCAACACATGCACGACCGTGATGACCTCTCGGCAGAGCAAGCTGAACGAGAACTGCGTCACAAGCTCACATCTGCTTTTAAAAGCTTTACAGAAAAAGTGAGTATTTTTTTTTTCGATGCACTGGCCGTCTCCCACCAAGGCAAGGTGACCTAAAAAGAAAAATGAAAATTTAGTAAATTTAGTAATTAATTTTAGTGACATTTTAGTCGCCACTTACGACATGCATGACTTTACGAGGAAGAAAAGTGAGTAATTTATAGTAGAAAGATGTTAGATATAGTACAGCAGTTTCTTATTGTAAAATAAAAGACACAATACCAAGACTGCAACAATACACAAATTTTGAAAAAGACAAACTATGGAACAGGAAGGGTTAGAGCCCATGGTAAGTGAGTGGTTCAAATCCCACCCATTTTTTAGTTTGTTTGTGTTATGTATTTCGATTTTGTAAGTCATTGAAAAAGACTGGACTTTTATTAAAGGACTTTGGTTTAGAGGAAACGTTTTGCCATGAGTGGCTTCTTGAGACCTAATACATGTATTAGGACTAAAGAAGTCACTCACGGTGCAGCATTTTCTTTAATAAATGTCCTAAAATGTACGTAAGTGCCTTTTTCTACATCTTGTCATTATCACCATTTTTCAATACAAATAATCCGCACATCGGAGACTGAAACTTATGATGACGTTTCGGTCTGACTTGGACCATAAAACTAGTCAATGGTCCAAAGTGGTCCGAAACATCGTCATAATTTTCTTCCCATATGCAGGTTATTTGTGTATAAACTATTGTACGGGCAGGGATTGAACTTGCGGTGAGTGAGTCATAAAACTCCAGATCGTGTGTAGTTTCTCAATATGTTGTATGCTCTGTTGTATGTACAGTTCAGGACATTACCTCTAATAAATGTACACAATTGTACATATTTGTGTACAAGTGTTCCTCGACTTAGGATATTTCAACTTTACAATGGTGGGGCAGAAATTACTCTGGCGATGAAATTTAAGATAATTACCCAGCATGAAGGCAGCAAGTCCCTAACTTGTATTCATTTATTGACTTTTCAATACTGGTATTTAGTTACAGTAATTATTTGTTTATTGACACAGTGAGAGTAGTACTTAATTATTTATTTAGCTTGTCACATTTATATTCGACTTTTTTATTTTTTTTTACTTATGATAGGCTCGCTGGACCATAACTCCCTCGTAAGTCAAGGACCACCTGTATTGTTCCAGTCATGGTATTGTGTCTTTATTCTTCAGCAAGAAACTGCTGCTGCATGTCTCACATCTTTCTACCTATTGTCATGTGTGGCTTGACTTCACCAATGATGACTTTTCTCGCACAAGTGTCCGTTGCGCCCTTGCTTTTTACAGTGTTTATCTTACTTTTTACCCCATATCTCTCACTCTAATGTGTTGTTATTACAAAGTGCAGATTTGGGACTAGTTCCTCTAGTACTTTCTACATTTTTTCGACAAACCAGTCGTATCCCACCAAGGCAGTGTGACCCAAAAAGAAAAACAAAAGTTTTTCTTTTTAAAGTTAGTAACTTAAACAGAAGGTGTTGCTAGCACCTTGATTCCGGCATTTATACAGGAGGTGTTACTAGCACCTTGATGCTGGCATTTATACAGGAGAAGGTGTTACTAGCACCTTGCTCCTGGCATTTTAGTCGCCTCTTATGACATTCATGACTTATGGAGGAAAAATTCTTTTCCACTTCCCCACTTCTACATATATATTATCATGTATCTTTCTCTTAACCGCTATTAAGAAAGTCAAAGAAATCGTTTTTTTTTTTTTTTTAAACATAATTTTCATTGTGTGCAGTATGTAAAATTGTTGTGGAGAACTGGTTGTCTTGAGAAGCAGGATTGTTGGGGTGTTGTGGAGAACTGGTTGTCTTGAGAAGCAGGATTGTTGGGGTGTTGTGGAGAACTGGTTGTCTTGAGAAGCAGGATTGTTGGGGTGTTGTGGAGAACTGGTTGTCTTAAGAAGCAGGATTGTTGGGGTGTTGTGGAGAACTTCGGGAGTGGAGGATTACTGTACAGGTGGTCCTTGAATTATGAAGTTGTTACAGTCCAACAAACCCATCATAAGTTGAAGATATTGTAAGTCGAATGTGAATGTGATGTGATAAGTAAATATATAACTACAGAGGTACCTTGACTTACGAGTTTAATTCGTTCCGTGACTGAGCTCGTAACTCAATTTGCTCGTTTATCAAATCAATTCCTCATTGAAATTAATTGAAATGCCATTAATCCATTCAGGCCTCCAAAAAAACACCCCAATTTTTTTTGTTACAGGTTTTTAAATAAAAAAAATGTCTTTATAAATAAGAAATATTATATACTCCACCCACCACCATCTCTACTACACCCACCACCCTCACTACTCCACCCACCACCTTCACTATTTAACCCACCATCACTACTACACCCACCACCCTCACTACTCCACCCACCATTATCACTACTCCATCCACCACCCTCACTACATCCATCACCCTCACTACTCCATCCATCACCCTCACTATTCCATCCATCACCCTCACTACTCCACCCACCACCATCTCTACTACACCCACCACCATTTCTACTACACCCACCACCCTCACTATACCCACCACCCTCACTACACCCACCACCATATCTACTCTGCCCACCATTATCACTACTCCACCCACCATTATCACTACTCCATCCACAACCATCACTACTCCATCCACCACCATCACTACTCCACCCACCACTATCAGTACTCCACCCACCACTATCAGTACTCCACCCACCACCATCACTACTCCCACCACTATCATTACTCCACCCACCATCATCACTACTCCACCCACCACTATCAGTACTCCACCCATCTTAATGTTTCTGGAAAAACTCTGTACTAGGTGCCTCACTACAATCTGGGATTAGTGGGAGTATTATCCTTCCAGTTATGTCTTGGAAGAGCATGTGGGATGGGATGAAGTACCTGACATTCCTCTGGGTACAGAATTAGATTTGACTTCAGATATGCCGCCAATTAGTGGCGGCGTATCTGAAGCTCGCTCATAACTTGGATTTTGGCTTGCAACTCAAAGCAAAAACTCGACCGAGTGACGGCTCGTAACTCGGAAAACTCGTAAGTTGGGGCACTCGTAAGTCAAGGTACCACTGTACTGTCACTGAATAAGTATATAAACAAATAATTACTGTAACTAGATACAGTGGACCCCCGAGTTTCGTAAACCCCGGAAATCGTACATTTATTTAAGTATAATATTGTAAGTGCTTGTGGAAAAGTATTTTTGGGGGTCTGAAATAGACTAACCTACGTGACATTTTTCCTTAAGGGAGTAAATTCGTTCGGTAATGGCACTTGAGCAGACTTCAGGAGTGAAGTTTTTACGAAACTCGGGGGTCCACTGTACCAGTATTGAAAAGTCAGTAAATGAATACAAGTTAGGAACTTTGTCTTCATGCTGTATTTACTTTTTTTTTATTAATATATCAGATCATTATTTGGTTGTAGCTACAGTTAGAGTAAAAGGTAGATGGGACAAAAAGAAAATGGCAACAGCAAGTAAGAGAGAGGTTAAAGTGTATAAACTAAGGGAGGAGGAAGTTAGGGTGAGATATAAGCAAATATTGGCAGAAAGGTGGGCTAGTGCAAGTAGGAGTAGTGGGGGGCTTGAAGAGAGTTGGGATAGTTTTAAAAATGCAGTATTAGAATGTGGGGCAGAAGTTTGTGTCTATAGGAGGGTGGGTGCAGGAGGAAAGAGGAGTGAGTGGTGGAATGAAGAAGTAAAGGGTGTGATAAAAGAGAAAAAGGTAGCTTATGAGAGGTTTTTACAAAACAGAAGTGTTAATAGAAGAGCAGAGTATATGGAGAGTAAAAGAAAGGTGAAGAGAGTGGTGAGAGAGTGCAAAAGAAGAGCGGATGAAAGAATGGGAGAGGCTCTGTCAAGAAATTTTGCTGAAAACAAGAAAAATTTTTGGAGTGAGATAAACAAAGTAAGAAAGATTAGGAAACGAATGGATTTGTCAGTTAAAAACAGAGTAGGGTAGTTAGTAGATGGGGAGCTGGAGGTATTGGGTAGATGGCAGGAATATTTTGAGGAACTTTTAAATGTCGATGAAAAAAGGGAGGCGGTAATTTCATGTACTGACCAGGGAGGTACAACATTGTTTAGGAGTGAAGAAGAGCAGGATGTGAGTGTGGGGGAGGTGCGTGAGGCATTACGTAGAATGAAAGGGGGTAAAGCAGCTGGAATTGACGGAATCATGACAGAAATGTTAAAAGCAGGGGGGGGATATAGTGCTGGAGTGGTTGGTATTTTTGTTTAATAAATGTATGAAAGAGGGAAGGTACCTAGGGATTGGCAAAGAGCATGTATAGTTCCTTTATATAAAGGAAGGGGGATAAAAGAGAGTGTAAAAATTATAGGGAATAAGTTTACTGAGTATACCAGGTAAAGTGTATGGCAGGGTTATTATTGAAAGAATTAGAGGTAAGACAAGAGTAGGATTGCAGATGAGCAAGGAGGCTTTAGAGTGGGTAGGGGATGTGTAGATCAAGTGTTTACAGTGAAGCATATATGTGAACAGTATTTAGATAAAGGTAGAGAAGTTTTATTGCATTTATGGATTTAGAAAAGGCATATGATAGAGTGGATAGGGGAGCAATGTGGCAAATGTTGCAAGTGTATGGAATAGGTAGTAAGTTACTGAAGGCTGTAAAGAGTTTTTATGAGGATAGTGAGGCTCAGGTTAGGGTGTGTAGGAGAGAGGGAGATTACTTCCGGTAAAAGTAGGTCTTAGACAGGGATGTGTAATGTCACCATGGTTGTTTAATATATTTATAGATGGGGTTGTAAAAGAAGTAAATGCTAGGGTGTTGGGGAGAGGGTGGGATTAAATTATGGAGAATTAAATGCAAAATGGGAGTTGACACAGTTACTTTTTGCTGATGATACTGTGCTTATGGGAGATTCTAAAGAAAAGTTGCAAAGGTTAGTGGACGAGTTTGGGAGAGTGTGTAAAGGTAGAAAGTTAAAAGTGAACATAGATAAGAGTAAGGTGATGAGGGTATCAAACGATTTAAATAAAGAAAAATTGGATATCACATTGGAGAGAGGGATTATGGAAGAAGTAAATGTTTTCAGATATTTGGGAGTTGACGTGTCAGCGGATGGGTTTATGAAGGATGAGGTTAACCATAGAATTGATGAAGGAAAAAAGGTGAGTGGTGCATTGAGGTATCTGTGGAGACAAAAAACGTTATCCATGGAGGCAAAGAAGGGAATGTACGAAAGTATAGTGGTACCAACATTCTTATATGGGTGTGAAGCATGGGTTGCAAATGCTGCAGCGAGAGGAGGCTGGAGGCAGTGGAGATGTCCTGTCTAAGGGCAATGTGTGTGTAAATATTATGCAGAAAATTCGGAATGTGGAAATTAGGAGAAGGTGTGGAGTTACTAAAAGTATTTGTCAGAGGGCTGAAGAGGGTTGTTGAGGTGGTTTGGTCATTTAGAGAGAATGGATCAAAGTAGAATGACTTGGAGAGCGTATAAATCTGTAGGGAAAGGAAGGCGGGGTAGGGGTCGTCCTAGAAAAGGTTGGAGGGAAGGGTAAAGGAGGTTTTGTGGGCGAGGGCTTGGACTTCCAGCAAGCATGTGTGAGCGTGTTAGATAGGAGTGAATGGAGACGAATGGTTTTGGGACATGACGATCTGTTGGAGTGTGAGCAGGGTAACATTTTGTGAAGGGATTCAGGAAACCAGTTAATTGATTTAGTTGGACTTGAGTCCTGGAAATGGGAAGTACAATGCCTGCACTTTAAAGGAGGGGTCTGAGATAGTGACAGCTGGGAGGGACTTTTCTCAGCTGTCGTATCTGAGCTCCTCTGCAAAGACAGTGATTATGTATGAGTGTGGTGAAAGTGTTGAATGATGATGAAAGTATTTTCTTTTTGGGGATTTTCTTTCTTTTTGGGTCACCCTGCCTCGGTGGGAGACGGCCGACTTGTTGAAAAAAAAAAAAATCGCTGTTTCCCACCAAGGCAGGGTGGCCTGGAAAAGAAGAAACATTTTCATCATCATTTACACACTACAGCTCCAAAACTGCAACATTAACACCCCTCCTTCAGAGTGCAGGCACTGTACTTCCCACCTCCAGAACTCTAGTCCAGATTGCCGGTTTCCTTGAACTCCTCCATAATTGTTACCTTGCTCACACTCCAACAGCACATCAAGTCATTAAAACCATTCATCTCCACTCACTCCTATCTAACGCGTGTGCTCAGTTATTTACCAAATCATATCCATATTTGACTTATGATATTTTCAACTTAGAGCCTCCAGCAGCAACAGCCTGGTTAACCAGACAAGCACCAGACGAGCCTGGCCCATGGCCGGGCTCTGGGAGTTGTAAGACTCTCGAAACTCATCAAAGGCATTTCAAAGGCAAAGGTACAATGAATTACTATTTTTTTTTTTTCCATAGGTTGAGACCATGACAAAACATCAAATAGAGTTTGACACACCATTCCGTGAGCTTGGATTCCCTGGCGCTCCCTTCCGTTCAACAGTGCTATTGCAACCTACCTCAGGTATGATGTTGATTGTAGATAAAAGTTTAGCAAACCCACGCGTTGATAAATTAGACACTTGTGCAGCACTTTGGCGTCTTTATTGTGGAAATGTTTTGCCACACACTGGCTTCATCAGTCGTATATACAGAAGAATCATGAACTGATTACATGGACTCCAGGCTGAGGGACTGATTACCTCAAACTCCTTCTAATCTTCACCATTCTTCTCTGTAATGGACTGAGGAAGCCACTGTGTGGTGAAACATTTCCATAATAAAGATACCCAAGTGTTGCATGTGTCTAATTTATCATCATATTTATCATGTATAATTGTAAATGTGGTTATTGTGTCTTGTTATTTCCTCCTGTCAACCAATTAAAATATTTTCAGGTTTAAAGCTTCTACATGACGTGTATATCTTAGTTCTGAGAGGTATTTTGGAGCTTGGGGCTTTTTTCTATGTATTTTTTAAGATCGGCTATTTCCCACCAAGGCAAAGAAGAAACACTGTCATCATCATTCACTGTCTTGCCTGAGGCATGCCAATACTGCAGTTCAAAAACTGCAACATGCTTCTTGGCTTGACGTGGTGTGATGTGACTGCATTTTTCACAATTCTGCCATCCAGATATCTGGAGGCTGTTTTTAAAGTTTATTTTTACAGAATTAATGTTTTGTTTTGGTAGAAATTATTTATTTTTTAATTACCATGCTAGCTGGATTAATAAGATGCACGTGCAGCACTCTAGTATATTGTGGATATGTTTCTTTAACCAGTGGCTGTATCAGTCCACTGCAGAGAATAATACTGGAGAGACTGTGGAAGATGTGTAGTAGTAGTTTCAGGTGATCATTGAAGACAAATGGTTTTTATGACTTGACGTGCTGCTGGAGTGTGAGCAAGGTACAATTTATGAAGAGATTCACGGAAACTGGTAAGCCGGACTTGAGTCCTGGAGGTGGGAAGCACATTTTTTAAAAAGATGGACCCAATTTCAAAGCATACTGCTTTGAAATTGAGTTCATCTTTTTGAAGCACTCTGTACAGTGCCTGCGCTCTGAAGGAGGGGTGTTAATGTTGCAGTTTTTTAGCTGTAGTGTAGGTGCTCTTCTGGCAAGACTGATGGAATGAATGATGATGAAAGGGATTCTTCTTTTTCAGGTCACCCTGCCTCGGTGGGAAACAGCCGGTGTATTAAAAAAAAATCTATCATGCGGGCTTGGAACTTCTTTGTTGGCTGGATTACTATGTCTTGGCAATAAGCCAGAGGATGTCATCAAATTTCTTTAAGCCATGGTTGAGCAACAAAGCCACAGAGAGGATAAATGGATGGTGGATAATGACCTCCTGGCTTTGTGTCCTATCCACTCTCACTTGATGACCTCATGGCTTTGTGACCTAACTACTCTCACTTGATGACCTTGTGGATTTGTGGCCTATCCACTCTCACTTGTTTGCCATAACCATTGCATTGTAAAGCAAAATTTACAGTTTTCTGTAATTTGGTTTAAAACTTTATATACAAATATTTTAATGCATCAATTTATATCGCCTTAAATGACTTACCTTCTTCAAATTATTTTTTCCCATCCATAGGCTGTGTCGTTAATTTGACCGAGTGGCCTCCATACGTGATCGTGCTGGACGAAGTGGAACTGGTACACTTTGAGAGGGTACAGTTTCACCTGAAGAACTTCGACATGGTGTTCGTGTTCAAGGATTACTCTAGGAAGACCTCCATGATCAATGCAATCCCCATGCAGATGCTGGACCACGTTAAAGAGTGGCTCAAGTAAGTGTTATACGAATGCAAATAATTTCTTTACTGCAGTACAGTCAGTCCTCACTTAAGTATTATTCAGATACAGGAAGGCTCCACTTATACAGCAGGTTAGGTTCTGGGTTACTGCTGTAGTGGAGGACCCTGCTTATACAGCAGGTTAGGTTCCGGGTTACTGCTATAAAGGAGGGCCCCACCTATACAGTAGGTTAGGCTGCAGGCTACTGCTGTAAAAGAGGGCCCTGCTTATACAGCAGGTTAGGTTCCAGGCTACTGCTGTAAAGGAGGGCCCCACTTATACAGCAGGTTAGGTTCCAGGCTACTACTGTAAAGGAGGGCTCCACTTATACAGCAGGTTAGGTTCTAGGCTACTGCTGTAAAGGAGAGCCCAACTTATACAGCAGGTTAGGTTCCAGGCTACTGCTGTAAAGGAGGGCCCCACTTATACAGTAGGTTAGGCTGCAGGCTACTGCTGTAAAAGAGGGCCCTGCTTATACAGCAGGTTAGGTTCCAGGCTACTGCTGTAAAGAAGGGCCAAACTTATACAGCAGGTTAGGTTCCAGGCTACTGCTGTAAAGGAGGGCCCCACCTATACAGCAGGTTAGGTTCCAGGTTACTGCTCTACTTTAAACTGATTCAGTGATCTTCAGTTTAGTGGAATTTTTTAAGCAGTTGCAAACTTGACTGTGTTTTCAGTTTATGGAACCACTGAAAGATATGGTGAAGATATTGGAAGTTAATAAGGTTTTTTATTTACCGTGGAACATAGGACATCATCGTGAAGATATAAAGGCACAATACCGTGACTGGAACAATACACAAATAACTTGCACATTTTAGTGAGAAACTTATGAAGTCATGAGTTTATTTCTGCTATAAGAAAATAAGAAGGAAGGAGAACTGCAGCAGGCCTACTGGCCCATGCTAGGCAGGTCCACATCACATCTATCCACACCCACGCATGTATTTGTGTAATGTATTTTTGAATCCTGGACGTGGGTGCTGATGTTGCAGTTTTTAATTGTAGTGTAAGCATGCCTCTAGCAAGACAGTGATGGAGTGAATGATGATGAAAGTGTTTCTTCTTTTTTGGGTCGCCCTACCTTGGTGGGAAATGGCCGATGTATTATTATTATTTTATTTTTTATTAACACATCGGCCGATTCCCACCAAGGCAGGGTAGCCCGAAAAAGAAAAACTTTCATCATCATTCACTCCATCACTGTCTTGCCAGAGGGGTGCTTTACACTACCGTTATAAAACTGCAACATTAACACCCCTCCTTCAGAGTGCAGACACTGTACTTCCCATCTCCAGGACTCAAGTCCGGCCTGCCGGTTTCCCTGAATCCCTTCATAAATGTTACTTTGCTCACACTCCAACAGCACTTCAAGTATTAAAAACCATTTGTCTCCATTCACTCCTATCGAATACGCTCACACATGCTTTCTGGAAGTCCAAGCCCCTCGCACACAAAACCTCCTTTACCCCCTCCCTCCAACCTTTCCTAGGCCGACCCCTACCCCGCTTTCCCTCCACTACAGATTTATACACTCTCGAAGTCATTCTGTCTCGTTCCATTCTCTCTGCATGTCCGAACCACCTCAACAACCCCTCCTCAGCTCTCTGGATAATAGTTTTGGTAATCCCGCACCTCCTCCTAATTTCCAAACTTCGAATTCTCTGCATTATATTCACACCACACATTGACCTCAGACATGACATCTCCACTGCCTCCAGCCTTCTCCTCGTTGCAACATTCATCACCCATGCTTCACACCCATATAAGAGTGTTGGTATAACTATACTCTCATACATTCCCCTCTTTACTTCCATGTACAAAGTTCTTTGTCTCCACAGACTCCGAAGTGCTCCACTCACCCTTTTTCCCTCATCAATTCTATGATTCACCTCATCCTTCATAGACCCATCTGCTGACATGTCCACTCCCAAATATCTGAATACATTCACCTCCTCCATACTCTCTCCCTCCAATCTGATATCCAATCTTTCGTCACCTAATCTTTTTGTTATCCTCATCACCTTACTCTTTCCTATATTCACTTTCAATTTTCTTCTTTTACACACCCTACCAAATTCATCCACCAACCTCTGCAACTTCTCTTCAGAATCTCCCAAAAGCACAGTGTCATCAGCAAAAAGCAACTGTGACAACTCCCACTTTGTATTTTATTCTTTATCTTTTAACCCCACACCTCTTGCCAAGACCCTCGCATTCACTTCTCTTACAACCCTATCTATAAATATATTGAACAACCACGGTGACATCACACATCCTTGTCTAAGGCCTACTTTTACTGGGAAATAGTTCCCCTCCCTCCTACACACACTAACCTGAGCCTCACTATCCTCATAAAAACTCTTCACTGCTTTCAGTAACCTACCTCCTATTCCATACACCTGGAACATCTGCCACATTGCCCCCCTATCCACCCTATCATATGCCTTTTCCAAATCCATAAATGCCACAAAAACCTCTTTACCCTTATCCAAATACTGTTCACCTATATGTTTCACTGTAAACACTTGGTCTACACACCCCCTACCTTTCCTAAAGCCCCCTTGTTCATCTGCTATCCTGCTTTCTGTCTTACTCTTAATTCTTTCAATAACAACTCTACCATACACTTTACCAGGTACACTCAACAGACTTCTTCCCTATAATTTTTGCACTCTTTTTTTGTCCCCTTTGCCTTTATACAAAGGAACAATACACGCTATCTGCCAATCCCTAGGTTCCTTACCCTCTTCCATACATTTATTAAATAATAGCACCAACCACTCCAAAATTATATCCCCACCTGCTTTTAACATTTCTATCTTTATCCCATCAATCCCAGCCGCCTTACCACCTTTCATTCTACCCACTGGCTCACGAACTTCCCCCACACTCACAACTGGCTCTTCCACACTCCTACAAGATGTTATTCCTCCTTGCCCTATACACGAAATCACAGCTTCCCTGTCTTCATTAACATTTAACAACTCCTCAAAATATTCCCTCCATCTTCCCGATACCTCTAACTCTCCATTTAATAACTCCTCTCCTATTTTTAACTGTCAAATCCATTTGTTCCCTAGGCTTTCTCAACTTATTAATCTCACTCCAAAACTTTTTCTTATTTTCAACAAAATTTGTTGATAACATCTCACCCACTCTCTCATTTGCTCTCTTTCTACATTGCTTCACTACTCTCTTAACCTCTCTTTTTCTCTCCATATACTCTTCCCTCCTTGCATCACTTCTACTTTGTAAAAACCTCTCATATGCTAACTTTTTCTCCCTTATTACTCTCTTTACGTCATCATTCCACCAATCGCTATTCTTCCCTCCCGCACCCACTCGCCTGTAACCACAAACTTCTGCTGAACACTCTAACACTACATTTTTCAATCTACCCCATACATCTTCGACCCCATTGCCTACACTTTCACTAGCCCATCTATCCTCCAATAGTTGTTTATATCTTACCCTAACTGCCTCCTCTTTTAGTTTATAAACCTTCACCTCTCTTACTTACTGCTTCTATTTTCCTTGTATCCCATCTACCTTCTACTCCCACTGTAGCTATAACTAAAAAGTGATCTGATATATCTGTGGCCCCTCTATAAACATGTACATCCTGAAGTCTACTCAACAGTCTTTAATCTACCAATACGTAGTCCAACAAAACTACTGTCATTACGCCCTACATCATATCTTGTATACTTATTTATCCTCTTTTTCTTAAAATATGTATTACCTATAACTAAACCCCTGTCTATACAAAGTTCAATCAAAGGGCTCCCATTATCATTTACACCTGGCACCCCAAACTTACCTACCACACCCTCTCTACATGTTTCTCCTACTTTAGCATTTAGGTCCCCTACCACAATTACTCTCTCACTTGGTTCAAAATTTCCTATAGATTTGCTTAACATCTCCCAAAATCTCTCTCTTTCCTCTACACTCCTCTCTTCTCCAGGTGCATACACGCTTATTATGACCCACTTTTCGCATCCGACCCTTAATTTAATCCACGTAATCCTTGAATTTACACATTTATATTCCCTCTTCTCCTTCCATAACTGATCTTTCAACATTAATGCTACCCCTTCCTTAGCTCTAACTCTCTCAGATACTCCTGATTTAATCCCATTTATTTCTCCCCACTGAAACTCGCCTACCCCTTCAGCTTTGTTTCGCTTAGGCCAGGACATCCAACTTTTTTCATTCATAACATCAGCAATCATCTCTTTCTTATCATCCGCACTACATCCACGCACATTCAAACAACCCAGTTTTATAAAGTTTTTCTTCTCTTTTTTAGTAAATGTGTACAGGAGAAGGGGTTACTAGCCCATTGCTCCCGGCATTTTAGTCACCTCATACGACACGCATGGCTTACGGAGGAAAGATTCTTTTCCACTTCCCCATGGACAATAGAGAAAATAAAAAGAACAAGAGCTATTAAGAAAAAGAAGAAAAACTTAGATGTGTGTATGTATATTTATGCATGTGCATGCCTGTGTAGTGTGACCTAAAGTGTAAGTAGAAGTAGCTAGATATACCTGTTATCCAGCGTGTTTATGAGACAGAAAAAAGATGCCAGCAATCCTACCATCATGTAAAACAGTTCCAGATTTCTGTTTCACAGTCACCTGGCAGGACGGTAGTACCTCCCTGGGTGGTTGCTGTCTACCAACCTACTACCGATGTATTAATAAAGCAAAAATATTTTAAAGTTTCATAAGGTTTTAGCTTCAATGATGCTATTCAGGAGTTTGTGCCACTCATCCACAACTCTATTACCAAACCAGTGCTTTCCTATATCCTTTGTTAATCTAAAGTTTTCCAACTTGAAGCCATTGCTGAAAGTCCTGTCTTGGTTATATATTTTTAACACATTATTCATATCACACCATTTTTATTACATTTTAAGTAATTCCAACTTGTGTCTTTTATTCACTTCTCTTGTATTCATTGTAACTCATAAATTTATATTTACAACCACCTAAGAAACTGTATATATAAACCAGTAAATTTTTTTTTTTTCAACAAGACGGCCGTCTCCCACCGAGGCAGGGTGACCCAAAAGAAAGAAAATCCCCAAAAAGAAAAACTTTCATCATCATTCAACACTTTCACCACACTCATACATAATCACTGTCTTTGCAGAGGAACTCAGATACGACAGCTGAGAAAAGTCCTCCCAGCTGTCACTATCTCAGACCCTCCTTAAAGTGCAGGCATTGTACTTCCCATTTCCAGGACTCAAGTCCAACTAAATCAATTAACTGGTTTCCTGAATCCCTTCACACAATGTTACCCTGCTCACACTCCAACAGATCGTCATGTCCCAAAACCATTCGTCTCCATTCACTCCTATCTAACACGCTCACACATGCTTGCTGGAAGTCCAAGCCCTCGCCCACAAAACCTCTTTACCCCTTCCTCCAACCTTTCTAGGACGACCCCCTACCCCGCCTTCCTTCCCCTACAGATTTATACGCTCTCCAAGTCATTCTACTTTGATCCATTCTCTCTAAATGACCAAACCACCTCAACAACCCTCTTCAGCCCTCTGACAAATACTTTTAGTAACTCCACACCTTCTCCTAATTTCCACATTCGAATTTTCTGCATAATATTTACACCACACATTGCCCTTAGACAGGACATCTCCACTGCCTCCAGCTCCTCCCCGCTGCCGCATTTGCAACCCATGCTTCACACCCATATAAGAGTGTTGGTACCACTATACTTTCGACATTCCCTTCTTTGCCCCCATGGATAACGTCTTTTGTCTCCACAGATACCTCAATGCACCACTCACCTTTTTTCCTTCATCAATTCTATGGTTAACCTCATCCTTCATAAACCCATCCGCTGACACATCAACTCCCAAATATCTGAAAACATTTACTTCTTCCATAATCCCTCTCTCCAATGTGATATCCAATTTTTCTTATTTAAATCGTTTGATACCCTCATCACCTTACTCTTATCTATGTTCACTTTCAACTTTCTACCTTTACACACTCTCCCAAACTCGTCCACTAACCCAGTAAATTTATTAATGCTTTATTAATCTTAAGTTAGTTTTAAGTTTGCCTGAAATGTTCTGCATATTAAGGGATTTCTGTATACACACCTAAATATACCAACATTGTATCATGTGGAAATAAATAATCTTATCAGGACTAGCTATTCAGATGACTCTTTAATCCACACACAACCCACACATATAAAAAGAGAGGAGCTTACGACGACGTTTCAGCCCGACTTGGACCATTTACAAAGTCACACTAACACACAGAACAGGTGGAAGGAGTATTTATAGGCAGGCAGACAGGGGGAGGGTACAAGAGAGTGGGGTAATAATGGAGGTAGTAGTGGTAGTAAAGGTAGTGGAGACAGTCATATTCTAGGAAAGGAGCACTGCAAAGAAGCTGGCGGCCCACATAGGTTGTTGTGTGTGTATTGTTCCAGTCACTGTATTGTGCCTTTTTTGTTATTTATGACTCTTTAATGTTACTCTTAATGGATTGGCTGTGATAAAAGGAATAGAGGTTGTCTATCCTATTTGGTTACTTTTGTTGGGTCATATACTACTAATCTCCATGGGTAAGTGGAATAGAATTCTTCCTGAAAAAAAAAAAATACTCATATGCAACATCTGGGTATCTTTAATGTACGTGTATACGTTTCGCCAGTGGCTTTATCAATACAAATTCTAGGACATAATTTGAAGACAGTAGAACTATATACAAAAGATGAGGTAATCAGCCCCTCAGCCTTGGAATTGGTGTGAAGAGCACCGTAGTCATGAAGATTCTTCACGACTACAGAGTACAGGTACTGTACTTCCACCTCCAGAACTGTAACATCCTCACTCATCCTTCAGAGTACTACTACAGGCACTGTACTTACCACCTCCAGGACTCAAGTCTTGCTAACCACTTGCCCAGAACTCATGTGCCATGGGTTTGAACCCTTCCTGTTGTGATTCGTTTCCACTTGCATTACGATTTTGTGAGTCGTAACTAATAATTTGTGTTGTTTGCAGTTCATGCGACATCCGTTACTCCGAGGGCGTGCAGTCACTCAACTGGGCCAAGGTTATGAAGACGATCATTGACGACCCTGACGGCTTTTTTGACCAGGTAAATAAGACTTTTTTTCCAGACTGCCATTTTTTTGGGGGGATGATTCTTGCTTTAACTTTTGTCTTCTTTGTCTTTGTCTTCTTCATCATCTTTTTCCTCTGTCTCCTCCTCCTCCTCCATCTTCTCCTACTCCCTTCCCCCCATATTTTGCATTAATAAATTAACCATGTGCTTACACCCAAAAATTCACTAAATATTTGAATGGTTTGTATGTAGTTTAAATTTTGAATGTTTGTTGTTGGACTACCTTGTATAGCTGTATGATATACAGTGGACCCCCGGTGTTCGTCCATTTTTCGTAACAGAATGCTGGTCAAGTGCCATTACCAACCGAATTTATTCCCTTAAGAAATAATGTAAAGTAGACTAGTCCTTTTAGACCCCCAAAACTACACTTATAAAAGCATTTAAAAAAATATACTTACATAAAAGGGCTTGTTTTGAGCAGGACGAGCACCGGGGGTCCACTGTACTAATAAACAATATACTTTCAGATGGTTAGGGTGTATACACTGTTGTATGTTTCTCATTGTATGTACACTGAGAGGTGTATATCTCAGTGTATGTACACTTGTAGTTTACATTAATCACTATTTTAGGTATTAAGGTATTCTTGACTGATGACCCTGGTATAGTAGATAGATTTTAAACCCCATTAACCAACCAACCAGTCTTAATGACCCTGGTATAGTAGATAGACTTTAAACCCCATTAACCAACCAGTCTTAATGTCCTTGGTGTAGTAGATAGCTTTAAACCCCATTAACCAACCGTCCAATCTTAATGACTGGTGTAGTAGATAAGAGGCGACTAAAATGCCAGGAGCAAGGGGCTAGTAACACCTGCTGTATAAATTACTAAATGAAGAATAGAAAAACTTTATGATAGTGTTTCTTGTTTTTCGGGGTCACTCTGCCTCAGTGGGAGACGGCCGGGTCTAAAAAGAAATTTTTTTTTTAGGGAGGGTGGTCATTCCTGGACCCCGACTCAGATGCGGAAAACGAAGAGGAGGAGAATGAAGATTCGGAGGATGACGGAGCATACGCCCCCACGGACGAGGAGCTGGGGTCTGAGGAAGAGAGCGAGGACTACTCCGAAGGAGACTCAGAAGCGTCTGATTCGGAATATAGCGAAGGTAAATTGTCATGGGGATTTTGTTGGACATACGGGATAAAAGGTATGTCTTGATACCGGAAGTACTCAACTTACAAAGACGTTGAGAATCTTCTGTATTGTGGATACAGTGGAACCCCGAGTTTCGAACGCCTTGACTATCGAACGATTTGAGTTTTGAACGCTTTTTTCGAACAAATTTTGTCCCGAGTATCGAACGTGCCCCGTGTTTTGAACCATGTTCGTACCAGACCTGTCTGCCCAGCACCTGCGTGCCTGCTCGTGAGTCAGTCTAGCTTTGTTTATCCTCCAGTAAACATTAGCCTGCGCGCTCATCCAAACATTTCACAATTAATTAATTGTGTTTGGAACTTGTTCATTGGTTGAGGCAGTGGTAGAAGCAGTGGTAGAGGCAGTCTTAATGTAGAGTGAGAGGTGAGTAAACAAGATTAAATGAATAAATGAGAGAGAATGACTGTGTAGAAGGTTCGCGAGTTTTGTAAATAAACCAGTTGTTGTTACTGTTACCAGCCCGGACACGAATGAATTCTGTTCACTCCGTCAAGCCGACTGGAAAAACATCTCATATTTATGTTAATTTATATGTTTATATGTTATGGTAGTAGGTTGGTAGTCAGCAACCACCCAGGGAGGTACTACCGTCCTGCCAAGTGAGTGTAAAACGAAAGCCTGTATTTGTTTTACATGATGGTAGGATTGTCTTTTTTTCTGTCTCATAAACATGCAAGATTTCAGGTACATCTTGCTACTTCTACTTACTCTTAGGTCACGCTACGCAAACATGTACATGTTTATGTATACACACTCATCTGAGTTTTCTTTGATTTTATCTTAATAGTTCTTGTTCTTATTGCTTTTCCTTTCATATCCATGGGGAAGGGGAATAAGAATCTTTCCTCCGTAAGCCATACGTGTTGTAAAAGTCAACTAAAATGCCGGGAACAATGGGCTAGTAACCCCTTTTCCTGTATAGCTTACTAAAAAGAAAAAGAAGAAAACCGTCAAAGTGGGATGCTTGAATGTGCGCGGATGTTGTGCGAATGATAAGAAAGAGATGATTGTAGATGTTATGAATGAAAAGAAGCTGGATGTCCTGGCTTTAAGTGAGACAAAGCTGAAGGGGGTAGGAGAGTTTCATTGGGGAGAAATAAATGGGATTTGGTCAGGGGTTTCAAATAGAGTTAGAGCTAAAGAAGGAGTGGCAATAATGTTGAATAATCAATTATGGCAGGTAAAGAGGGAATATAAATGTATAAATTCAAGGATTATGTGGAGTAAAATAAAGGTTGGATGTGAAAAGTGGGTTATAGTAAGTGTTTATGCACCTGGAGAAGAGAGAAGTGTAGAGGAGAGAGAGAGAGAGATTTTGGGAAATGTTGAGTGAATGTGTGGGGAGTTTTGAACCAAGTGAGAGAGTAATTGTGGTTGGGGATCTTAATGCTAAAGTGGGTAAAAATGTTGTGGAGGGAGTAGTAGGTAAATTTGAGGTGCCAAGGGGAAATGTAAATGGGGAACCATTAATTGAGCTATGTGTAGAAAGAGGTTTGGTAATAAGTAATACATATTTTATGAAAAAGAGGATAAATAAATATACAAGGTATGATATAGCACGTAAGGAAAGTAGTTTGTTGGATTATGTATTGGTGGATAAAAGGTTGATATGTAGGCTTCAGGATGTACATGTTTATAGAGGGGCAACGGACATATCGGATCATTATTTGGTTGTAGCTACAGTTAGAGTAAAAGGTAGATGGGACAAAAAGAAAATGGCAACAGCAAGTGTATAAACTAAGGGAGGAGGAAGTTAGGAGGAGATATAAGCAACTATTGGCAGAAAGGTGGGCTAGTGCAAGTATGAGTAGTGGGGGGGTTGAAGAGAGTTGGGATAGTTTTAAAAATGCAGTATTAGAATGTGGGGCAGAAGTTTGTGGCTATAGGAGGGTTGGTGAAGGAGGAAAGAGGAGTGAGTGGTGGAATGAAGAAGTAAAGGGTGTGATAAAAGAGAAAAAGATAGCTTATGAGAGGTTTTTACAAAACAGAAGTGTTAATAGAAGAGCAGAGTATATGGAGAGTAAAAGAAAGGTGAAGAGAGTGGTGAGAGAGTGCAAAAGAAGAGCGGATGAAAGAATGAGAGACGCTCTGTCAAGAAATTTTGCTGAAAACAAGAAAAAATTTTGGAGTGAGATAAACAAGGTAAGAAAGCCTAGGGAACGAATGGATTTGTCAGTTAAAAACAGAGTAGGGGAGTTAGTAGATGGAGAGCTGGAGGTATTGGGTAGATGGCGGGAATATTTTGAGGAACTTTTAAATGTCGATGAAAAAAGGGAGGCGGTAATTTCATGTACTGGCCAGGGAGGTACAACATCGTTTAGGAGTGAAGAAGAGCAGGATGTGAGTGTGGGGGAGGTTTTTTTATTTATTAACACATTGGCCGATTCCCACCAAGGCAGGGTGCCCCGAAAAAAAAACTTTCATCATCATTCATTCCATCACTGTCTTGCAAGAGGGGTGCTTTACACTACAGTTATAAAATTGCAACATTAACACCCCTCCTTCAGAGTGCAGACAATGTACTTCCCATCTCCAGGACTCGAGTCCGGCCTGCCGGTTTCCCTGAATCCCTTCATAAATGTTACTTTGCTCACACTCCAACAGCACGTCAAGTATTAAAAACCATTTGTCTCCATTCACTCCTATCAAATACGCTCACATATGCTTGCTGGAAGTCCAAGCCCCTCGCACACAAAACTTGATTTACCCCCTCCCACCAACCTTTCCTAGGCCGACCCCTACCCCGCCTTCCCTCCACTACAGATTTATACACTCTCAAAGTTATTCTCTCTCGTTCCATTCTCTCTACATGTCCGAACCACCTCAACAACCCCTCCTCAGCTCTCTGGATAATAGTTTTGGTAATCCCACACCTCCTCCTAATTTCCAAACTCCGAATTCTCTGCATTATATTCACACCACACATTGACCTCAGACATGACATCTCCACTGCCTCCAGCCTTCTCCTCGTTGCAACATTCATCACTTATGCTTCACACCCATATAAGAGTGTTGGTATAACTATACTCTCATACATTCCCTTCTTTACTTCCATGGACAAAGTTCTTTGTCTCCACAGACTCCGAAGTGCTCCACTCACCCTTTTTCCCTCATCAATTCTATGATTCACCTCATCCTTCATAGACCCATCTGCTGACATGTCCACTCCCAAATATCTGAATACATTCACCTCCTCCATACTCTCTCCCTCTAATCTGATGTGGGGGAGGTGTGTGAGACATTATGTAGAATGAAAGGGGGTAAAGCAGCTGGAACTGATGGGATCATGACAGAAATGTTAAAAGCAGGGGGGGATATAGTGCTGGAGTGGTTGGTATTTTTGTTTAATAAATGTATGAAAGAGGGGAAGGTACCTAGGGATTGGCAAAGAGCATGTATAGTTCCTTTATATAAAGGGAAGGGGGATAAAAGAGACTGTAAAAATTATAGGGGAATAAGTTTTCTGAGTATACCAGGTAAAGTGTATGGCAGGGTTATTATTGAAAGAATTAGAGGTAAGACAGAGAGTAGGATTGCAGATGAGCAAGGAGGCTTTAGAGTGGGTAGGGGATGTGTAGATCAAGTGTTTACAGTGTAGCATATATGTGAACAGTATTTAGATAAAGGTAGAGAAGTTTTCTTGCATTTATGGATTTAGAAAAGGCATATGATAGAGTGGATAGTGGAGCAATGTGGCAAATGTTGCAAGTTTATGGAATAAGTAGTAAGTTACTGAAGGCTGTAAAGAGCTTTTATGAGGATAGTGAGGCTCAGGTTAGGGTGTGTAGGAGAGAGGAAGATTACTTTCTGGTAAAAGTAGGTCTTAGACAGGGATGTGTAATGTCACCATGGTTGTTTAATATATTTATAGATGGGGTTGTAAAAGAAGTAAATGCTAGGGTGTTGGGGAGAGGGGTGGGATTAAATTATGGGGAATTAAATGCAAAATGGGAGTTGGCACAGTTACTTTTTGCTGATGATACTTTGCTTATGGGAGATTCTAAAGAAAAGTTGCAAAGGTTAGTGGACTAGTTTGGGAGTGTGTGTAAAGGTAGAAAGTTGAAAGTGAACATAGATAAGAGTAAGGTGATGAGGGTATCAAACGATTTAAATAAAGAAAAATTGGATATCACATTGGAGAGAGGGATTATGGAAGAAGTAAATGTTTTCAGATATTTGGGAGTGTACGTGTCATCGGATGGGTTTATGAAGGATGAGGTTAACCATAGAATTGATGAAGGAAAAAAGGTGAGTGGTGCGTTGAGGTATCTGTGGAAACAAAAAACGTTATCCATGGAGGCAAAGAAGTTAATGTACAAAAGTATAGTGGTACCAACACTCTTACATGGGTGTGAAGCATGGGTTGCAAATGCTGCAGCGAGGAGGAGGCTGGAGGCAGTGGAGATGTCCTGTCTAAGGGCAATGCGTGGTGTAAATATTATGCAGAAAATTCTGAATGTGGAAATTAGAAGGTGTGGAGTTACTAAAAGTATTTGTCAGAGGGCTGAAGAGGGGTTGTTGAGGTGGTTTGGTCATTTAGAGAGAATGGATCAAAGTAGAATGACTTGGAGAGCGTATAAATCTGTAGGGGAAGGAAGGCGGGGTAGGGGTAGTCCTAGAAAAGGTTGGAGGGAGGGGGTAAAGGAGGTTTTGTCGGCGAGGGGCTTGGACTTCCAGCAAGCATGTGTGAGCGTGTTAGATAGGAGGGAATGGAGACAAATGGTTTTTGTGACATGACGATCTGTTGGAGTGTGAGCAGAGTAACATTTTGTGAAGGGATTTAGGGAAACCAGTTAATTGATTTAGTTGGACTTGAGTACAATGCCTGCACTTTAAAGGAGGGGTCTGGGATAGTGACAGCTGGGAGGGACTATTCTCAACTGTCGTATCTGAGCGCCTCTGCAAAGACAGTGATTATGTATGAGTGTGGTGAAAGTGTTGAATGATGATGAAAGTATTTTCTTTTTGGGGATTTTCTTTCTTTTTGGGTCACCCTGCCTCAGGGGGAGATGGCCAACTTGCTGAAAAAAAAAAATGTTACATAGCGTGTTTATTATATAAATTTTGAAAAAAATATAAATGGATTAAGCAAAATGTCTATATTAACGTTTTATATGCCTCAGAGTGATTATTATTGTGTTATTATTATTGTTATTAACCCTTAAACTGTCCACACGTAGATCTACGTTCACTCGCGTACTGCTCCGAATATTTTGAAAAAAAAAAATTTGGAAAATGAAGAGCGCAATTTTATAAACAGGATAGGCTAAAAAAAAAAAATTTAGGGCAGTACTTACCAAGATATAAGCCCGCTAAGTTGGTGCTGGATGCTCACCTGATGGCAACATCAAGTCCTGCCGCTTGCAGAAGTATTGCAGATATACTTTTTTTCTAGTTTTTATTTTAATTTTTATAATTTTTATGTTCTGATAATTACTATTTATAATACTAGTTCTTGTGATTTCATAGTAAATCTTTGTTCTAACACTAATATTAGGTACTGAAATAGTACTCAAATAGTAACAATCACACCACCTGGTGAACATTTTCACCTGCCTTGGTCATTTACTATTGTCTATAAATATAGTATACGAAGTATTTATAGGTCCTAGCAATGTTTTAGACATACTGGAGTATATATGAAACTCCTTGAAGAATGGTGTTATGACAATTGTCAGATAACTACTGAGAAGGCAGTGACATTGATGAACATAAGAACATAAGAAAGGAGGAACACTGCAGCAGGCCTGTTGGCCCATACTAGGCAGGTCCTTCACAATCCATCCCACTAACAGAATAATTGCCCAACCTAATTTCCAATTCTACCCAAGAAATAATGAATGAATGTGTGCAGGGAACCCTCGCTTTGTTTTCACTGTCTGTATCTGTCTGTCTGTCTATCTATCTGTAGCTCTGCTTATCTGTCTTTCTGTCTACCTGCCTATGTGTGCCTGGAGTATAATATGAAACTCCTTGAAGAATGGTGTTATGACAAGTGTCAGATAACACTGACAGTCCAATGACTTTGATGAATGTGAGCAGGGAACCCTCACTTTGTTTTCACTGTCTGTATCTGTCTATCTATCTGTCTGTCTATGTGTCTAGCTCTGCTTATATGTCTTTCGGTCTGCCTGTGTGTGTATCTTTCTGTCTGCTTGTCTCAGTCTCAGAGTGCGGCTCGTAAAAGAACAGGTATGATACACGATGCAGAAGTGACATGACAAAGCGTATTACTTGCCAGTCATGCTTATTATGTCTTATATCTACAAGCATTGTATAGCACTTTGCCTGGAATTTTTGGGTTATCCTAGGTAATTTACATTATGTATAATAACTGTACTTATGTGTACATGTGAGAGAGACAGAGTGAAAGAGATATTACAGATATATATAGATAGACAGAGATATAGGACAGATAGATATAGATAGACAGAGATATAGGACAGATAGATCTAGACAGAGATATAGAGAGCCAGAGACAGTTAAAGGGTTAATATGGCATCTTCAAGACTAATAACTCATTATTTGTGATTTTAATGTGTTCCTGCATGCCAGCACAGGTGCAAGTTGTGGAGTTTAAAGCAGTTAAGTTCAGTGACAAAGTGTAGTATTAAGAGTGTAGCGATTAAGCGATAGAAAAAGGACAAAACGAAATAAACTCCTGACAGCATAAGCCGTTCTGCCTATCTTCTGCAAGGTATGTAAATGGTGTACGTACACCTGTTCATTTGTACATTATGCTTTTCTTATGAAAGAAGTGATCTAATACAGTTAGCATTACAAACTCCATTTTCTCTTATACTAACACATCTAAAGGAGGAAAGAATGGGAAGATGTTTTCATAGCTGGAGCAAGAATGCCCGCCACCACTGTCTTCCCCCGCCACCACATTCATAATGACATACATATTTTATTCATTCTAGAGTGTATATCAGGTTTTTGTGTTGTTTATATTGTTTATTATGTCATATTAGATGAATTGTGATAGATAAATAAGCTGTCGAGTTGATAATAGTGTCATAGTGAAGTATTGTTTTGCCATGCCTCCTGACAGCAGGAACGAATTAATTGGATTTATATTATTTCTTATGGGAAATATTGCTTCAAATTTAAAACTAGCTCCTGGAACGCATTAAGTTCGAAACTCAGGGTTCCACTGTACAGTGGACCCTCGGTTAACGAATACCCCGGAAATCGTGCAAGTATGTAAGTATAATTTTGTAAGTTTTTGTGGAAGTGTATTTTTGGGGTCTGAAATAGACTAACCTACATGACATTATTTCTTAAGGACGTAAATTCGTTCGGTAATGGCACTTGAGCAGGCTTCTGCAATGAATTTTTTTCGTTAACCGAGGGTCCACTGTATTATTATATCATTATTGTATATAATATCATTATTATACCCAATTCAGAAGGTCCCCAATGTGTTTGTAAGTTTAGAACTTTCTGTACAGGTGGTCCTTGACTTACAATGGGTTTATGTTCCAACGAACGAATCGTAAGTTGAAAATATCCTGAGTTGAATATGATATGCTGTTTCTTTTTTGGGTCAACCTGCCTCAGTGTTAAAAAAAATGATAAATAAGTAAATAAATAACTACTGTTGCTGAATGCCAGAATGTCTTCAAATAAAGATAGCCAGGTGATACACGTCTAATACCTCATCATGTAGGTACAGTAGGGCTCTGCATATACAACATGGCCCCACATATACAGCAGGGCTCCACATACACAGCAGGGCTCCACATATACAGCAGGGCCTCACATATACAGCATCTTCTTATCAGTGTTCCATTTTCATTGGGCTTAAATTGAGTCATTGTTCAGTGTTCCACTTGCCGGTGATTCTCACCAGTGGGTGGAACAATAACTCACTTGAAAGCCAACGAAAACATGGAACACCGAATTTTTTATTAACACATCGTCCGATTCCCACCAAGGCAGGGTGGCCCGAAAAAGAAAAACTTTCATCATCATTCACTCCATCACTGTCTTACCAGAAGGGTGCTTTACACTACAGTTATAAAACTGCAACATTAACACCCCTCCTTCAGAGTGCCGGCACTGTACTTCCCATCTCCAGAACTCAAGTCCGGCCTGCCGGTTTCCCTGAATCCCTTCATAAATGTTACTTTGCTCACACTCCAACAGCACGTCAAGTATTAAAAACCATATGCCTCAATTCACTCCTATCAAATACGCTCACACATGCTTGCTGGAAGTCCAAGCCCTCGCACACAAAACTTCCTTTACCCCTCCCTCCAACCTTTCCTAGGCCGACCCCTACCCCGCCTTCCCTCCACTACAGATTTATACACTCTCGAAGTCACTCTGTCTCGTTCCATTCTCTCTACATGTCCGAACCACCTCAACAACCCCTCCTCAGCTCTCTGGACAATTGTTTTGGTAATCCCGCACCTCCTCCTAATTTCCAAACTCCGAATTCTCTGCATTATATTCACACCACACATTGACCTCAGACATGACATCTCCACTGCCTCCAGCCTTCTCCTCGTTGCAACATTCATCACCCATGCTTCACACCCATATAAGAGCGTTGGTATAACTATACTCTCATACATTCCCTCTTTACTTCCATGGACAAGGTTCTTTGTCTCCACAGACTCCTAAGTGCTCCACTCACCCTTTTCCCCTCATCAATTCTATGATTCACCTCATCCTTCATAGACCCATCCGCCGACATGTCCACTCCCAAATATCTGAATACATTCACCTCCTCCATACTCTCTCCCTCCAATCTGATATCCAATCTTTCGTCACCTATTCTTTTTGTTATCCTCATCACCTTACTCTTTCCTATATTCACTTTCAATTTTCTTCTTTTACACACCCTACCAAATTCATCCACCAACCTCTGCAACTTCTCTTCAGAATCTCCCAAAGCACAGTGTCATCAGCAAAAAGCAACTGTGACAACTCCCCCTTTGTATTTGCTTCTTTATCTTTTAGCCCAACACCTCTTGCCAAGACCCTCGCATTCACTTCTCTTACAACCCCATCTATAAATATATTGAACAACCACGGTGACATCACACATCCTTGTCTAAGGCCCACTTTTACTGGGAAATAGTCCCTTCCCTCCTACACACTCTAACCTGAGCCTCACTATCCTCATAAAAACTCTTCACTGCTTTCAGTAACCTTCCTCCTATTCCATAAACCTGCAACATCTGCCACATTGCCCCCCTATCTACCCTATCATACGCCTTTTCCAAATCCATAAATGCCACAAAAACATCTTTACCCTTATCCAAATACTGTTCACCTATATGTTTCACTGTAAACACTTGGTCTACACACACCCTACCTTTCCTAAAGCCCCCTTGTTCATCTGCTATCCTGCTTTCTGTTTTACTCTTAATTCTTTCAATAATAACTCTACCATACACTTTACCAGGTACACTCAACAGACTTATTCCCTATAATTTTTGCACTCTCTTTTGTCCCCTTTGCCTTTATACAAAGGAACAATACACGCTCTCTGCCAATCCCTAGGTACCTTACCCTCTTCCATACATTTATTAAATAATAGCACCAACCACTCCAAAATTATATCCCCACCTGCTTTTAACATTTCTATCTTTATCCCATCAATCCCAGCTGCCTTACCCCCTTTCATTCTACCCACTGCCTCACGAACTTCCCCTACACCCACAACTGGCTCTTCCACACTCCTACAAGATGTTATTCCTCCTTGCCCTACACACGAAATCACAGCTTCCCTGTCTTCATCAACATTTAACAAATCCTCAAAATATTCTCTCCATCTTCCCGATACCTCTAACTCTCCATTTAATAACTCTCCTCTCCTATTTTTAACTGTCAAATCCATTTGTTCTCTAGGCTTCCTCAACTTATTAATCTCATTCCAAAACTTTTTCTTATTTTCAACAAAATTTGCTGATAACATCTCACCCACCTCATCTGCTCTCTTTTTACATTGCTTCACCACTCTTTTAACCTCTCTTTTTCTCTCCATATACTCTTCCCTCCTTGCATCACTTCTACTTTGTAAAACCTTCATATGCTAACTTTTTCTCCCTTACTACTCTTTTTACATCATCATTCCACCAATCGCTCCTCTTCCCTCCGCACCCACTCGCCTGTAACCACAAACTTCTGCTGAACACTCTAACACTACATTTTAAATCTACCCCATACATTTTCGACCCCATTGCCTACACTCTCACTAGCCCATCTATCCTCCAATAGTTGTTTATATCTTACCCTAACTGCCTCCTCTTTTAGTTTATAAACCTTCACCTCTCTTTTACTTACTGATTCTATTTTCCTTGTATCCCATCTACCTTTTACTCCCACTGTAGCTATAACTAAAAAGTGATCTGATATATCTGTGGCCCCTCTATAAACATGTACATCCTGAAGTCTACTCAACGGTCTTTTATCTACCAATACATAGTCCAACAAACTACTGTCATTACGCCCTACATCATATCTTGTATACTTATTTATCCTCTTTTTCTTAAAATATGTATTACCTATAACTAAACCCCTTTCTATACAAAGTTCAATCAAAGGGCTCCCATTATCATTTACAACTGGCACCCCAAACTTACCTACTACACCCTCTCTGCATGTTTCTCCCACTTTAGCATTTAGGTACCCTACCACAATTACTCTGTCATTTGGTTCAAAAGTTCCTATACATTCGCTTAACATCTCCCAAAATCTCTCTCTCTCCTCTACACTCCTCTCTTCTTCAGGTGCATACACGCTTATTATGACCCACTTTTCGCATCCGACCCTTATTTTAATCCACATAATCCTTGAATTTACACATTCATATTCCCTCTTTTCCTTCCATAACTGATCCTTCAACATTATTGCTACCCCTTCCTTAGCTCTAACTCTCTCAGATACTCCTGACTTAATCCCATTTATTTCTCCCCACTGAAACTCGCCTATACCCTTCAGCTTTGTTTCGCTTAGGGCCAGGACATCCAACTTCTTTTCATTCATAACATCGGCAATCATCTCTTTCTTATCATCCACACTACATCCACGCACATTCAGACAACCCAGTTTTATAAAGTTTTTTTCTCGTTTATTAGATTTGTACAGGAGAAGGGGTTACTAGCCCATTGCTCCCGGCATCTTAGTCGCCTCATACGACACGCATGGCTTACGGAGGAAAGATTCTTTTCCACTTCCCCATGGACAATAGAGAAAATAAAAAGAACAAGAGCTATTAAGAAAAATAAGAAAAACCTAGATGTGTGTATGTATATATATGCATGTGTATGCCAGTGTAGTGTGACCTAAAGTGTAAGTAGAAGTAGCTAGATATACCTGTTATCCAGCGTGTTTATGAGACAGAAAAAAGACACCAGCAATCCTACCATCATGTAAAACAGTTTAAGGTTTCTGTTTCACAGTCACCTGGCAGGACGGTAGTACCTCCCTGGGTGGTTGCTGTCTACCAACCTACTACCCACTGTATATGTGGGGCCCTGCTGTATATGAGGGGTCCTGCTGTATATGTGGGGTCCTGCTGTATATGTGGGGTCCTGCTGTATATGCAGGGCCCTGCTGTATGTGCAAGGCCTCTCCTACATTTCAACAAATCCATCATAAGTCAAAAATATTGTAAGTGGAATATAATATGCTAAATATGTGGCTACTGTCACTGAATAAATAAATAATTACTATAACTAAATACTGGTATTGGAAAATCAATAAATGAATAAAAGTTTATCCTGATAGTGTTAAAGATGTTAAAATCTTTTCAAAATTCTCAGAGCGTTTGGCCGCTATCGCACCATTGTAAAGCCAAGTATTGTAAACCAGACCATTGTAAAACCAAAATATCGTAAAAAAAACCATCGTAAAGCCAAAATATCATAAACAAAACTATCGTAAAGCCAAAATATTGTAAACCAATCCATTGTAAAACCAAAATATCGTAAACTAAACCATCGTAAAGCCAAAATATCATAAACCTAACCATCATAAAGCCAAAATATCATAAACCAGACCATCATGAAGCCAAAATATTGTAAAGCATTGTAAAGCGAGGATCACCTGTAGAGTAACGTGTTTGTGTAGTCGCAGCAGCAAGGCTGTGTTTGTTGTGTCTCACCTTGTTTAATTAGTTGTTCATTTTTTTAATTTCCAGTTCTTGTATCACTTTTAAACATAAAATACTGTCTTTTCTTGGATTTCCTAGCTAAGAAATTACTATCTTGGATCCCATAGCTAAGAAATTACTATCTTGGATCCCATAGCTAAGAAATTACTATCTTTTATTGGACCCCTAAAGGTATTCTACCAATATTTATGAAGAAAAATATTCTGGTATTTTGTGCTAGCAAAGTACAGTACCTTTGATATGCCTTCAATGAGTTTCGAGTGTCTTGCAACTCTTGGAGCCTGGCCATGGTCCAGGCTGGTCTGGTAGAGCCGCCGTATTTGCAGGCCCGGTTTCCGTGATTTCAGTTATCAGCAATTTACAGTGGCTCGAAAACATGCCTTAATTTTGCTTAATAATAATGGTGACAAAGCACAAAAGTAGTGATGGTGACAGTTGTGCAAAGTCTAAGAGAAATTGTGAAGTTCTTCCCATCAGTGAAAAAAGTGATAATTCTCCACTTATTGTGCATAATTTATCAATTAAACTGTATCATAGCTATGTATGTATGTAAATGGAAAACGACAGAGACATAGTGTTCGCTACTATCCAGGGTTTCTAGCATCCTCGGTAGTTTTTGGCAGGTATCACGGCTGATACCACGACACTACTATACTTTCTTGTATCCTTTTATTACCTTGTTTATCATTATCATATCTCCTCTTTCCCCTCTCACAAGCCATTAAGTTCATTGTTACTGTTGCCACCTTGTGTATTTTTTTTGTTATTTCTGGGAGTCAGTACGCAAATAACCTGCATATAAACTCAGTACCTGACCATCTGGGCTCTGGTTCGTATGTTGGCTTGCGTGCAGCCAACAGTAACAGCCAGGTTGATCAGGTCCTGATCCACGACCAGGCCTGGTCATGGACCGGGCCGTGGGGGCGTTGACCCCTGGAACACTCTAGGTACTCTAGTTGTAGGAGAGGGAAGCTTATGACAACATTTCTGTCCAACCTGGATCATTTACAAGTCACTCTAAGAGAAAAGAGTGAGGGAGCCAGTGTATACCAGAAGATATCACAAACACTGCTAGAACAAGTGTAGAAGTCTTCAAGAGGAAACTGGACCAGGTGCCAGATCAACCAGGCTGTGATGGATATGTGGGGCAGTGGGCCTCCAGCAGCAACAGCCTGGTTGACCAGGCTAGCACCAGACTACCCTGGTCCATGGCCAGGCTCCGAGAGTAGTGAGACACTTGAAACTCATCAAAGGTATATAGGTAAGTGGGACAGGGATGTGAACAAGAGAGGAAGAAGTAGTGGAAGAAGTAGTATGAGTAATAGTGGTAGTAGAAAGTAGAGAAATAATAGTTTAGTGGCTCAAGAGAGAAAGGGAAGTGAGGGATGGGAATAGGGAATAGTAATCAATTAGTTGAGGATTAAGACACATGTGCAACAGTGGGTATCTTTATTGATGAAACATTTTGCCTACACAGTAGGCTTCTTCAGTCAAATAGAAAGTGACAGTAGTAATGAAATCAGTCCATCAACCTTGTAGAAAAAATATTTGAGGTGGTCAGTCCCTCATCCTGGAGAAGAGTTCAACACCATTATCTGGAACAATATGAAGCTGAAGCATGAGAATGAAGTCTTAAATTAGTCATTGACTTGGCAATCTTAAGTTAGTCTTTAGTTTGCCTGAAATGCTCTTCATATTAAGGGGCTTTCTGTATACACACCTAAATGTCATTAACATCTGTTCAAACACTGTATCGTGCAGAAATAAAGAATCTTAATGGTAGTAATTGTGGTAGAAATGGAATGGTAGTCGTAGTAGTAGAAGTGGGGTCAGTCTAAGGACAAGAAAAAAGGAGCACTGCAGGAGAGCTACTGGCCCACAAGGGGTGGAACCAAAACCCCAGAGGAAGAACACTGAACTACAGTCAGGGTATTGTGCCTTTGTAACATGTACGTCAGACTAAAATGTCATGGTAAGCACTTCTCTCCTATGTGCGGGTTATTTGTGTATTGTTCCAGTCACGATGTTGTGCCTTTTTGTTTTTTAATGTGCCTTTGTGTTATTTCTGGGAGCCATTTTCTATTAATCTTTTGTCCTTTTCCCATCTTGTACAAGTAATTTTTAAATGCAGATGTAATACAGTGGAACCTTGGTTTTCGTAATTCATTCGTTCCAGACTGTCTGATGAAAACTGAATTGTACGAAAACTGAAGCAATATTTCCCATTAGAAATAATGTAAATCCAATTAATCTGTTCCAGACACCCAAAAATATTAACAAAAAATACATTTTAGAGAGAATAACAATAGTTTTACATACAGAAAACAATGAGAAATAAAAAATAAATGACTAATGAAATGGATAAATGAATATTTAACATCACTTTTAAATTTATTGAAGACTCTTGTTGGCGTATGGAAGACGGTGAGAAGGGGAGAGGAGGAGAGGTTATTGTTCGGAAGGGGAATCCCCTTCCATAAGGACTTCAGGTATCAAGTTCCTATCCGGGGTTACTTCCCTTCTTTGTCTTTTACTGGCACTAGGACCAGCTTGAGAGTCACTGGACCCCTGTCGCACAAAAAGTCTGTCCAAAGAGGTCTGTTTCTGGCGTCTCTTTAAGATTTGCCTAAAATGGGACAAGGCATTGTCATTGAACATGTTGCAGAAACAGCTTGCAACAGCTTTGTTAGGGTGATATTTCTCCACAAAACTTTGCAACTCATTCCACTTTCGTACTTTGCTACAAGTTCTTTCTTGAATTTTATCATGTTTCTTGCCTTCTTTATCAAAGGGCTGGCACTTGGAACTTTCTTTGGCCCCATGGTGGCTTATTTAGCAGTCGCACTCAATAAACAAGCACAAAAATCAATGGATTATTACGAAATGTTTCGGCTGAATGCGCAAGGTGATACTCAACAATAAACAAAGGCAGACCGAGTCACTTGGCGCTTGAGTGGCCGAGTGATGCGGGCAGGCAGGCGGATGTGTTTGGTACGGACCATTGTCAACTCTACGAAAACCGAGGTGATGTACGAAAACTTGGACAAAATTTCAACGGAAAAAGTCATCAAATGCCAAATCCTATGAAAACTGGGGCGTACGAAAACCGAGGTTCCACTGTACTTTTGTTTTTTTCCAATTTTGGCTTGATGGTCATTAAACAACCTTTCCTTAGCTGTTATTTTACCCTTATTCGCAAAGGATTGTTTGCAAACAAACCATGGAACGGATGGGAATTGAGCTCGGTGAGTGAATCCTAAAACTCTGGGCCAGTGCGTAAGTCATGGGTTCGATTCCTACCCATTCCGTGGCTTGTTTGCAGTTGTGTTATTGAGATTTCGTGAGTCATAATTTTTTTTGCAGTTTGCCAGTGCAGCATACAGTGGTACCCCGACTTACGATATTAATCCGTCAGAGAGGGCATATTTTAAAGCGAAACAATCATAAAACGAATCAATTTTCCCCATAAGAAATAATGGAAATAAATTTAATCCGTCCAAGACTTCCAAAAGTAGTTAAATAAAATATTTTTTAGAACTTTTGGACATTAAATAATACAGAATTGAATAAAGAATACATAAATACATGCAAATATTGTACAATAACATGTCACTTACATTTATTGAAGAGTTGTTGATGTGTGGAGGACGGGAGGAGGGGAGAAGGTGGAGTAGTATGCTAGTGTTTGGAAGGGGAATCCCCTTCCATTAACACTGCAGGTGGTAAGTTCTTTTCTGGGGTTACTTCCCTTTTTCTTTGAATGCCACTAGGACCAGCTTGAGAGTCACTAGACCTCTTTCTAACAACAAATTTGTCCAGGGAGCTCTGTGTCTGGCGATTCTTTAACACATCCCTGAAATGACACACCACTTTGTTAGACTTCCACATCACACACAAGTTAGACTTGCTGACACCGCATCTGCCAAACACTCGGGGATTTTCAAAAAGATACACCAGTAAAGGCTTCACTTTGCAATCACCACTGGCATTGGCACAAAGCATCAAAGTTAGCCTGTCTTTCATAGGCTTATGTCCTGGCTGTGCCTTTTCCTCCTGAGTAATGTAGGTCCTGTTGGGCATTTTCTTCCAAAACAGGCCTGTTTCATCACAATTAAACACTTGTTGGGGGAGGAATTGTTCAGCCTCTAGGTACTCCTGGAATTCAGGAACATATTTTTCAGCCGCACTTTTGTCACAACTGGCTCCCTCACCATGCCTCACAACACTATGTATGCCACTTCGATTCTTAAATTTGTAAAACCAGCCTCTGCTGGCTTTAAATTCGCTCACTTCAGCACTCGTTGCAGGCATTTTCTTAAGGAGATCATCATGCAACTGCCTTGCTTTTTCACATATTATTCCCTCCGAAACAGTATCTCCTGCTAACTGTTTCTCGTTGATCCACACCAACAACAACCTTTCCACATTTTCCAGCACTTGTGGTCTCTGTTTTGTGATCACAGATGCCCCTTTTTGCAACAACAGCTTCCTTGATTTTACTTGAATATTTCTTATCCACAATGGTAGCGATGGTAGAATAGGGTTTACCATACAGCCTGGCTAGCTCACTGATACGCACTCCACTTTCATATTTTTCTATTATCTCCTTCTTCACTTCTATCGTACATATATTTCTGTTCCTCTTTGCCACAGGCTTAGCACTAGGATCTTTCCTTGGACCCATGGTAGCTTATTTAGCAGTTGCAAGCACTAAAAACAGCAGTGGAATAATGACAATATACTGGTATGAATGCGTGGGTGTGGGTGGGTGGTCGCTCTCGCTTGTAAACAATAGCACTGACGCTCCCTGGAGTGCGCGCTCAGCTGGGCGCCAGCGGACAGGTCCGGTACGAATGTCGGTAAACGAAGCAAACATCGTAAGCCACAAACAAATTTCTTACGTTATAAATATCGGTTACCGAAAATAACGTAAGATGATAACATCGTAAGCCGGGGTTCCACTGTATTCCTTTTTTTTTTTTTCCAAAAAATTTGGTTTGTGGATTTTCTGATAATGAAAAACGATCACAGAAACAATTTGGTCAGTGAGGAGATATTTTGACTGCTCTAAAGTAGGAGAATTAAAGAAATAACTGAAAACAGTACAAAACACAAGTGATTTCATAGAGCAGAAGAGGAGTGTAAGGGCCTTGTCCGTCCTGGACAGGTCATAACAGTCGTGACAGTAGTACAGGATGCACTGAAATGTCATCATTAGGTTGTCAGTAACTTGTTCCAGCCCAGTATTGTGGCTATTCCTTGGGCATATTTAATGGTATGTAGACATTACAACCATATTCTATTAGTAAACAAATAAATAACTATTTCTTTCTGCCTGAAGTATACAATTTTTTTTTCTCAATGAACTGGTCATATCCCACCGAGGCAGGGTGACCTAAAAAAGAAAAACGAAAGTTTTTCTTTTTAAATTTAGTACTATATACAGGTGGTGTTACTAGCCCCTTGCTGCCGGCATTTTAGTCGCCGCTTATGACATGCATGGCTTTCAGAAAAATGTAATTCACTTGCTATAAAATATTGTGAAGTATAAAATAAAACCACTAGCATGCAGAGCATTTTGTATGTGGAATTTCCATTGATAGTTATTCAAAGTGCAGGGTTTTGGTGACTTGTTCCAACCACTGTTGTGACTTTTATTCCTTGTGAGTACAGTGGACCCTCGGTTAACGAATACCCCGGAAATCGTACAATTATGTAAGTATAATATTGTAAGTGCATGTGGAAGTGTATTTTTGGGGGTCTGAAATAGACTAACCTACGTGACATTATTTCTTAAGGAAGTAAATTCGTTCGGTAATGGCACTTGAGCAGGCTTCTGGGATGAAGTTTTTTCGTTAACCGAGGGTCCACTGTATAGTGGGACCCTGGTATACATGGATTTGGTATCTGCAGTTTCAGTTATCCACGGTTTACTGTGGGCCAAAAATAACCCTTAATTTTAGTAGTGATGGTAGCAGTTATTCAAAAGTGCTAATTCTAGACTTATTTTACATAATTTATCAATTAAGCTTTACCATAAGGATGTACAGTGGACCCTCGGTTTTCGTTGAAAATTCTTTCCAGAATGCTGTTTGAGTGCCGTTACCGAACGAATTTGTTCCCATAAGGATAAATGTAAATTAGATTAGTCATTTCAGACCTACAAAATTACGTACACTTACAGAAGCAATTACGAAAATACACTTACATAATTGTTCGAGTTTGGAGATGAACGAAAACCGAGGGTCCACTGTATGTAAATGAAAAATAACTTGTATAGGGCTTGCTACTACCCATGGTTACAGGTATCCATGGTAGGTCTTGGGATGTATCCCTGCAGATACAGGGGGACTACTGTATATTGATTATGTGTAGACATTACAACCATCATCTGTTAGCAAACTTATACAGTGGACCCCTTGTTTACGATAGTCTCCAAACTCGCCCTTTTATGTAAGTTTATTTTTGTAAGTGCTTTTGTAAGTGTATTTTTGGGGGTCTAAAAGGACTAATCTAATTTACATTATTCCTTATGTGAATAAATTCGTTCGGTAATGGCACTTGAACAGCATTCTTGAACGAAAAAATTACGTAATCCGGGGGTCCACTGTATATGGAATTTCCTTTGATAGATCCTTGAGTTTTGGTGACTTGTTCCAGCCACAGTATATTGTGATTTTATTCCTTGGTAGAATTTGTTTACCTGTAGATATTATAACCATATTCTTTTAGTAAATTTGCATGTGGAATTTCACAAATAACCCTCACACAGGAGATAGGAGTTACGACGATGTTTTGGTCCAACTTGGACTATTTACAAAGTCACACAGTGTGACTCTGTAAATGGTTTCTCCTACATCCAGGTTATATGTGTATTGTTCCAGTCATGGTATTGTGCATTTCTGTTCCATATGGAATTTCCTTTTGATATCTGCTTGAGAATGAATACCAATTTACCAAAAATCACAATGATTACAGATCTTGGAAGCAGTGAAGAATCTGGGAAGGACTGGTCAGACCTGGAGAGAGAAGCTGCGGAGGCTGATAAAGATGCCAATGAGTTCCAGGACGAATACACCAAACAGAACAAGAAGAAGGGCGGCAACTATCGTGACAAGTACAACGATCGCAAGAGGTAAATAATGCAACATAAACACAATATGAGTGGTGCTTATTCGCTATACTTTTATGCCTTGCTTGTTGGCTATTTTTTTTTTTTTTTTTTTTTACAAATGATGAGCAAACATTAATAACTTGTACATTAAGTCCTCAACTTACAAACACATTGGGCACTGTCTGTATTGTGTATAATATTCATAATATAGTAAGTCTTCAACTTACAACTTACAAACACACTGGGGACCTTCAGAATTGTGTATAATGATATAATAATGATTAACAAAAAAGGCACAATACCGTGGCTGGAACAATACACACACAACCCGCACATATAAAAGAGAGGAGCTTACGACGACGTTTCGGTCCGACTTGGACCATTTACAAAGTCACACTAACACACAGAGACGGGGGAAGTGGTATTTATAGGCAGGCAGACAGGGGAGGGTACCAGAGAGTGGGGTACTAATGAAGTAAGTAGTGAAAGTGGTAGTAGTAGTAATAGTAGTAGTGGAGACAGTCATATACTAGAGGAGCACTGCAATGAGGCTAGCGGCCCGCAAGAGTGGGCCGCTAGCCCACCCAAGCGGGTGGGGAGGAAAGGAAAGGCGAATAAAATAAAGGACAAATACAAGGCAAAAGAAAAGAAAGAAAGGAAAACCTATAGGAGGAAAAAGGAGAAGAGGGAAGAGAGGAAAGGGGAAGGAATCAGGTTAAGTCACGGGTGTTCTGAAGTTTAGAGCATTTAACAATGTAATGAGAGAGAAAAGCATCAACAGAGACAAAGCCAGGGCTAAGATTCATACAGGGAAAGTGTGTATAAGGGAGGATTCAACAAGGCGGCGACTATGAAAGTTAGACGTAGGGTAGACAGTTTTAGCAGAAGACCAATCAATAGGATGACTGTGATCTCTGACATGACAGAAAAGAGCATTATTAGTGTCGGCAAGCCTAACACTATTTTTGTGCTCCCGAGTCTGTCAGAAAGAGATCGCCAGTTTCTCCGAGTACTGGAGAGGACAGGAGGAGCAAGAAATAGAGTAGACACCAGGAGAATCTGTGGAGGGAGGGGAGGTATGAACTAGATTAGTGCGAAGAGTGTTAGTCTGACGAAAGGTAAGTTTGATGTCTAAGGAACGGAGAGAGTTGCTGAGATTAGAGAGACCAGAGATGTAGGGAAGGCAGAGGACTGGAGAGTTCTCAGGAGTAGAGGGTTTAGGAGAGAAGAAAGTCCGTTTGGCACGAGAGAAAGCAGAGTCTATGAAATGGGAAGGGTAGCCCAGGCGGGAAAATGAATTATGAAGTATATGACTGTCTCCACTACTACTATTACTACTACTACCACTTCCACTACTTACTTCATTAGTACCCCACTCTCTGGTACCCTCCCCTGTCTGCCTGCCTATAAATACCACTTCCCCCATCTCTGTGTGTTAGTGTGACTTTGTAAATGGTCCAAGTCGGACCGAAACGTCGTCGTAAGCTCCTCTCTTTTATATGTGCGGGTTGTGTGTGTATATAATAATGATATTATACACAATAATGATATACTCAATACAGAAGATTCTCAACGTATTTATAAGTCGATAAATTACTGTACCTCAGATAGTGATTTATTGGAATTTTATCCACCTATTGTGTTTCAGGTTAAATCGCAAGTCCTCGCTGAAACTCGGCAAGGACAAACGCACGAGCAAGTAAACACTATTATGGGCTCGTTCCCTTATAGCCTCATTATCCATCTCATAATTACCACTTTTTTTTTTTTCAAAACTAGCGTATTTTCTGGCTTATAAGGCGTGCTTTTTCCCCCAAAAAAAACAGGTCTTGAAAAATCAGCCTGTGCCTTATATGTTCAAGGTGAGGGTCAAAGGTAGGCTTTGTTACACTTTAGCAGTTGTTTAGTAACATTACATTACAACTGCTTGCAAACCTTGCCTTATATGTCTTAATAAAAGCAGCTTTATAAGAACGAAAGGTGGTTTTAAAAGTAAGGACAATGTGTGGTGTAAATATTATGCAGAAAATTCGGAATGTGGAAATTAGGAGAAGGTGTGGAGTTTCTAAAAGTATTTGTCAGAGGGCTGAAGAGGGGTTGTTGAGGTGGTTTGGTCATTTAGAGAGAATGGATCAAAGTAGAATGACTTGGAGAGCGTATAAATCTGTAGGGGAAGGAAGGCGGGGTAGGGGTCGTTCTAGAAAAGGTTGGAGGGAGGGCATAAAGGAGGTTTTGTGGGCGAGGGGCTTGGACTTCCAGCAAGCATGTGAGAGTGTGTTAGATAGGAGTGAATGGAGACGAATGGTTTTTGGGACATGACGATCTGTTGGAGTGTGAGAAGGGTAACATTTTGTGAAGGGATTCAGGGAAACCAGTTAATTGATTTAGTTGGACTTGAGTCCTGGAAATGGGAAGTACAATGCCTGCACTTTAAAGGAGGGGTCTGGGATAGTGACAGCTGGAAGGGACTATTCTCAGCTATCGTATCTGAGCGCCTCTGCAAAGACAGTGATTATGTATGAGTGTGGTGAAAGTGTTGAATGATGATGAAAGTATTTTCTTTTTGGGGATTTTCTTTCTTTTTGGGTCACCCTGCCTCGGTGGGAGACGGCCGAGTTGTTGAAAAAAAAAAATTAAAAAAAGTTGGAAAAATAGGACTTTTACCTGCAAGGTCCTTAAAGAACAAGAAGATGCAATACCGGTCCAATATTGTACCTCTTTGTTCTTTATGGACCTCACAGGTATCTTATTCTTACCAAGATTTTTAACGTTCTTCCTTCTAAATCCCTCTTTTGTTCTTACAAGGCTGCACTTGTTGCTTCCAGACATCGTAAGAACCAGCTTCACTTCGTTATATCTCATATATTCAGCGTTCGCCTTATATGCTGGAAAATACGGTAATAGACAAATAGATATCTTCTCTTCGCAGCACAACCAGCATTATGCTATACTGGTGTAACCCTCTTCGCAATTTTTCAAAATTTTTCATTTGTAGATAAGAGGCTGTCATTTTTTTTTTATTCAGCATCTTTTATTTGTTTTGTTTTTAATGATTGGTAATTTACAAAATTAATGTGTAAATGTAGTATCTGCTTTAGCAGTGAAATTTACAGGGAATTTCTCAGTATATTTCTCATCTGATTTAAAGCAAAAATGAGAGACTATACTTTAGGCAGTGTATTGAAGCTATCTGCAATAATTTAGTGTTGCAGTGCTGTCTGCAATAAGTCAGTATTGCAGTGCTGTCTGTAGTAAGTCAGTATTGCAGTGCTGTCTGCAATAAGTCAGTATTGCAGTGTTGTCTGCAATAAGTCAGTATTGTTGCTATCTGCAACAAGTCAGTGTATCAGCACTGCCTTCAACAAGTCAGTGTATCAGCACTGCCTTCAACAAGTCAGGAGTTTCTGCTTTCAATTTTCATTTTCATTCATCCCATCTGCATGGGAAGGCTATTTAATAAATATATTTAATATAACTATATATTTTACTTTTTTTTTTTTTGGTCGATGCCAGCTATCTAAGCCTTTTAATTTCATTTGCTTTTGCTATCGTGCATTTTGTATTCATGGATAAATGTTTTGTTTCGGAGGCCCTCGACTTACTATGGGGTTAAGTTCCGATGAACCCATCGTAAGTTGGAAATATTGTTAAGTCAAAAATATCGCAAGTCAAAATTGGAAATGGTATGCTAAATAAGTCAATAAACAACTACTGTCACTGAGTCAATAAACAAATAATTACTGTAACTAAATACCAGTATTGAAAAGTCAATAAATGAATACAAGTTAGGGACTTGCTGCCTTCATACCTTCATCTCCTGAGTAATTGCTGCTGCACCATTGTAAAGTTGAAATATCATAAGGTGAACCATTGCAAAGTTGAAATATCGTAAGGTGAACCATTGTAAAATTGAAATATCATAAGGTGAACCATTGTAAAATTGAAATATCGTAAGGTGAACCATTGTAAAGTTGAAATATCGTAAGGTGAACCATTATGAAGTTGAAATATCATAAGGTGAACAATCATAAGTCAAACCATCATAAGTCGAGGACCACCTGTAATTAGTAGTTATCTTTAGAAAAGTAAGATCGTTTCCTTTTACTGCCCTGACAGGTTTGTGACTCAAATCAAAGTCCCAAGGATTACACGTCAATTCAAATTTCTTCAGGCCTCGTTAATTATAATTTTGATTGTGTTGAGAATTAATAGCATTTATTAACATGCTAAATTAAGTCTAATCATCATTATTATAATTGACAACACCTGGATGATTATAAAGTCAAGTACGTATGTTGAGTATAATTATGGAAATTATGATAGGCAGTGCAACATCATCATTGTCTTAGGTGTCAAAATAACTTAGAAAATGTCTCAAGAAACTCAATTTATCCATCAGTAATAAATATTTGTTGCAAGAAGTTTCTAGCTTGCAAAAAATTGAATTCTTGATGTTGCAACTTAAAAACAATTGAATTCATGATGTTGTCACTTAAAAAAATGTTGAATTCTTGATGTTGCAACTTAAAAACAATTGATTTTTTTATGTTGCAACTTAAAAACAATTGAATTCTTATTGTTACAACTTAACAAGTTGTATGGAAAACAGTAATAAAATTATGCATATGTTGCAATCACATTGCTATTGCAAATCAATGGTTCTTAAAAATTTAATTGGTTGTCACGTAAGTACTGATGTTTGTGGCTTGCGATTGCAATTACGTTGACATGCAATATTACTGCTAGCTGACTCATAGGCAGTATTGGGATGTTACATCGCAATTGCATGCTGGTGAGCATACAGTCACCTTTATATAGAAGGCCACACTTGCAGTAACCTTTGTAATAAAGGCCACAGTAGCAATAACTGTATAAAAGGCCACACTTGCAATCACCTTGCTTCACAATAAACCAAACTTAGTCTGACACAGGAGTATTTCTTCAGGCAGGGTGGCCCAAAAAAGAAAGAAAAACTTTCACCATCATTCTCACTATCACTTGTCTTGCCAGAGGTACACAGATATGACAGTTTAGATGTCACCCCAAACAGCCAATATCCCAAAGTGCAGTCATTGTACTTACCACCTCCAGGACTCAAGTCTGGCTAACTGGTTTCCTTGAATCCCTTCACAAAATATTACCCTGCTCACATTCCAACAGCATGTCAAGTCCCCAAAACCATTTGTCTCCACCCCCATCTAACACAATCACACATGCCTACTGTATGTCCAAGCCCTTTGTACACAAAACTTCTTTTATCCCCTCCCTCCATCCTTTCCTAGGACGACCCCTACCCCTCCTTCCTTCCACTACAGATTTATACACCCTCCAAGTCATCCTATTTTGTTCCATCATCTCTAAATGACCAAACCCTCAACAACCCCCTCTTCAACCCTCTGAAGCTTGAATTGTTATGGGGCCCTGGAGCTTGAACTGTTATGGGGCCCTGAAACTTGAACTGTTATGGGGGCCCTGAAGCTTGAACTGTTATGGGGGTCCCTGAAGCTTGAAACTGTTATGGGGTCCCTGAAGCTTGAAATTTTATGGGGGCCCCTGAAGCTTGAACTGTTATGGGGCCCCTTGGCAACCCCTTCTCATACAGTAGACTCAAAAAAAAATTTTAAACAATGTAGACTAAAGTTGGTTCTCGGGCCCTCCAGGATTAGGGGCCCTGAAGCTTGAGCTTCATTAGTTTCCTAGTAGATCCATCCCTGCATGAGTCTCATTGTGTTGCATGACGTTGCTACTGCTTTGCAACCTAGAAATGTGCAATAGAAATATCTATGATTATGTGGACTTCATATTTTTCAAAAATATGTGGAATGTTGAAAAATGTAGACAAATGTAATGAAACATTATTGCATATTTAATGTTAGGATTGTTAGCTTGTTTCACTGTTAGGATTGTTAGCTTGTTTCACTGTTACGATTGTTAGCTTGTTTCACTTTTACAATTGTTATCTGCTAGTTTTAGTGTTAGGATTAGTAGCATGCTTCAATGTTAGGATTATCTAGCTATTTTAATGTTAGAATTATTAATGCTAGGATAATTTGCATATTACTATCAGTATATTCCACGAGTCAATATTATGAACCACTTTATATTACAACAAAAACTCTTGTTTTATATATCATGTATTTAATATATTTTGTTTCAATTGACAGAATAAATTTTAATCGCACTATTTTTTTTCAGCTCCAAGCATAAATCGTCCAAACACGACAGGTGAGTAATACAATACAATACAAGTTTGTTTCAACATAATACATTTTAATGTACAGCCTCTCCTCACTTAACGACTGTGTTCCGTTCCTAAGACCACGTCGGTAAAAGAATTCGTCGCTAAGTAAGGAGCAAACAATAATGGTAGTGGGTTTATGTCAACCATCTTTGATATTGTTTTAATGCCACCTTTGCACCATTTATAAAATTTTTGGTATATTTTTAAATGTTTATACAGTAGTGTACTGTATATTGTAATACACAGAATAGAGGAAATCAGCTCTAATATACATTATTTAGGTATGCATACTGGTGTCAGAGAGCCTGTCGTAAGTCCGAGTCTTTGATAAACGAGTACAGTCAACCCTTGGTTTTCGCGTTTAATCCGTTCCAGAGGCATCAACTAAAACCAAAATCGACGAAAACTAAAACCATTTTCCCCATAAGAAATAATGTAAATTCAATTATGGGAGGAGGAGAGGGAATATAAATGTGTAAATTCAAGGATTATGTGGATTAAAATAAGGGTCGGATGCGAAAAGTGGGTCATAATAAGCGTGTATGCACCTGGAGAAGAGAGGAGTGTTGAGGAGAGAGAGAGATTTTGGGAGACGTTAAGCGAATGTATAGGAACTTTTGAACCAAGTGAGAGAGTAATTGTGGTAGGGGACCTAAATGCTAAAGTAGGAGAAACATGTAGAGAAAGTGTGGTAGGTAAGTTTGGAGTGCCAGGTGTAAATGATAATGGGAGCCCTTTGATTGAACTTTGTATAGAAAGGGGTTTAGTTATAAGTAATACATATTTTAAGAAAAAGAGGATAAATAAGTATACAAGATATGATGTAGGGCGAAATGACAGTAGTTTGTTGGACTACGTATTGGTAGATAAAAGACTGTTGAGTAGACTTCAGGATGTACATGTTTATAGAGGGGCCACAGATATATCAGATCACTTTTTAGTTATAGCTACAGTGGGAGTAAAAGGTAGATGGGATACAAGGAAAATAGAAGCAATAAGTAAGAGAGAGGTGAAGGTTTATAAACTAAAAGAGGAGGCAGTTAGGGTAAGATATAAACAACTATTGGAGGATAGATGGGCTAGTGAGAGTGTAGGCAATGGGGTCGAAGATGTATGGGGTAGATTTAAAAATGTAGTGTTAGAGTGTTCAGTAGAAGTTTGTGGTTACAGGCGAGTGGGTGCGGGAGGGAAGAAGAGCGATTGGTGGAATGATGATGTGAATCATAGAATTGATGAGGGAAAAAGGGTGAATGGAGCACTTCGGAGTCTGTGGAGACAAAGAACTTTGTCCATGGAAGTAAAGAAGGGAATGTATGAGAGTATAGTTATACCAACACTCTTATATGGGTGTGAAGCATGGGTGATGAATGTTGCAACGAGGAGAAGGCTGGAGGCAGTGGAGATGTCATGTCTGAGGTCAATGTGTGGTGTGAATATAATGCAGAGAATTCGGAGTTTGGAAATTAGGAGGAGGTGCGGGATTACCAAAACTATTATCCAGAGAGCTGAGGAGGGGTTGTTGAGGTGGTTCGGACATGTAGAGAGAATGGAACGAGACAGAATAACTTCGAGAGTGTATAAATCTGTAGTTGAGGGAAGGTGGGGTAGGGGTCGGCCTAGGAAAGGTTGGAGGGAGGGGGTAAAGGAAGTTTTGTGTGCGAGGGGCTTGGACTTCAGCAAGCATGTGTGAGCGTATTTGATAGGAGTGAATGGAGTCAAGTGGTTTTTAATATTTGACGTGCTGTTGGAGTGTGAGCAAAGTAACATTTATGAAGGGATTCAGGGAAACCAGCAGGCCAGACTTGAGTCCTGGAGATGGGAAGTACAGTGTCTGCACTCTGAAGGAGGGGTGTTAATATTGCAGTTTTATAACTGTAGTGTAAAGCACCCCTCTGGCAAGACAGTGATGGAGTGAGTGATGATGAAAGTTTTTCTTTTTCGGGCCACCCTGCCTTGGTGGGAATTGGCCGATGTGTTAATAAAAAATCAATTAATCCGTTTCATACACCCAGGAGTATTAACAAAAAATAATTTTTAAAGAGAATAAATATAGATTTACATACAGAAAAGAATGACAAATAAATATAAAGCACTAATAACATGTATAAATGAACATCACACTTCCCTTTATTAGCAACTCTTGTTGGTGTATGGAAGATGGAGAGGAGAGAGGGAGGCAAGTTTGTTGGGAGGCAGGACAAAATGCTTCATTGTGACACTAATATCAGCTCTACGGCTTATTTATCTATCACAATTCATCTAGAGCCCAAGACTGGTCAACTGCGTCCCAGCATACATCAGGGGGATTACCAATAAACCCCTACCTGTGTTCAAGCAGGCACTGGACAGGCACCTAAAGGCGGTACCTGTCCAGCCAGGCTGTGGTTCGTACGTTGGACTGCGTGCGGCCAGCAGTAACAGCCTGGTTGATCAGGCGCTGATCCAACATGAGGCCTGGTTACAGACCGGGCCGCAGGGGCGTTGACCCTTGGAACACTCTCTAGGTAAACTCTCCAGGTAATATAACATAATAAACAATATTAACCCTTTGGGGGTCCAAGGGGTGTCTCTGAAACACGTTCTCAGGGTCCATGAATCTAAAAAAAAAAAATTATTTTTTCTTATGAAATGATAGAGAATCTTTTTCCGATCATAACACCACAAAAATTATGAAATTTGATCGAAAACTAACGGAATTATGCTTTCGCGAAGTTAGCTGTATCCATGACATTTACGCATCGGTGATTTCGCTCACTTTGAGCCCTATTTTCGGCAAATTCCAATGTTTCAGTCTACTAAAATTATAGCTATTTTGCTAGAACTCCATTTCTTCTATCAATTGAGTACAAGAAACTGCCTATTTACCAATTTCAACTACCCAAAATAGTGGTCAGAAAATGGCAATTTGTCCAATTCACACAAATTTCAAACGATGCCAATTTCAAAATAGGGTCTATAATAAACAAGGCAGACATTCCTGGCACTAAAATGACATCTTCTCTGTTCATTAGTCACGTCTCCAGGCCCCTCTTACATTACTTTTGCTTTCCATTTTGAATTTTTATTCTCACAAAAAATAGAAGATTTACTGTTATGTATACAACTGCATCATTATAAAAATGGTATAAATAATATCAGCGCACTTGTGCATGAATATTAGACTCTCCAGTTGATGTGTATTGTACGCATGGTGTGATTTGTTTACTCTTGAACATTGGCCAAAATCGAACATTTTCGCTACTTTGCGCTCAGTTTCAAGGTACTTGTCATCATGAAACCAGTCAAAATTATCTCTATTTCTGTAATATATCATCTATTTTATAAAATGAGACTAAGAAAACGAGAATACAAGCATAAATACTATACGAAAATAGACTGCAAAGTCGCTGTTTTAAACCAAAAACACGGGCTTAACAGGCTTAACAGCCTGTTTCTGCTTGATTTGAGGGTGCTAGAATTTAGGCGTACTAGTACGTCAATAACCCCAGAGCGTAAGCCGTACTAGTACAACCAAAACCCCGAAAGGGTTAATAACATAGAAACATGATATATACTCTAGAATGAATAAAATGTCATTATGTATGAGAGAACTGGCAGTAGTGTTATTGTTTTTGTTGCGTATAAGGGCCACTGCTGGTGGTGGTCGGCAGCAGCAGCAGGCCGCCACCAGCTCTATTCACACAATGTACATAATTTATAAATAAGAAATATTTACACTTTAATTTATAAATAAATATTTACACTTTAATTTATAAATAAGAAATATTCTGTTCTCAGTGGCCCTATACTCAAACAACAATGGAAAAGTTAAGTTTCGTGTCGTCATTTTTCTATCGCTTAACTTACTTGCTACACTATTAGTGCTACACTTTATTGCTGGCTGGCGCTATAGCCTTTATCGACTCCACTTTGATACTTTGCTACGATTTCTTTCTTTAATTATATGGTGTTCCTCACTTTCTTTACCAAAGGACTGGCACTAGGAGCTTTCTTTGGGCCCATGGTGGCTTATTTAGCAGTCACGTACAATAATCAAGGGCCAAAAACAATGAATTGTTAATAAATGTTTTGTATGAACTCCTGGGGTGATATTCACTCAAGCATAAACAATGCTAGAGTGCGTGACAATGTGCGTGGGAGGTGCGTGGGTGGCGGTCTACGGCCTTTGTATGTGCGCTGGGCACATGGACAGGTTCCGTACCATCAACGAAAACTGAGACAAATTTTCCACGAAAAAAGTGCACGAAAACCAAAATCAGCGAAAACTGAGACAAACGAAAACCAAGGGTTGACTGTACATCGCTAAGTGAGTAGAGGCTGTATTTATAGATGAGGTCAGTGGGGGACCCATTTGGGCCTGAAGTTTTTATGGGTCCCCAGCTGAACTTTAGGGTCCCTAATTGAACTGTTATAGGGTCCCTGAAGCTTGAACTGTCATAATGTCCCTGAAGCTTGAACTGTTATGGGTCCCTGAAGCTTGAACTGTCATGGGTCCCTGAAGCTGAACTGTTATGGGGTCCCTGAAGCTGAACTGTTATGGGGTACCTGAAGCTCGAACTGTTATGGAGGTCCCTGAAGCTGAACTGTTATGGGGCCCTGGAGAGGATGTAAAGAAGTCAAATGCTAGGATGTTGGGGGGTGGATTAATTTAGGAATCACAAATGGGAGTTGACACAGTTACTTTTTGCTGATGATACTGTGCTTTTGGGAGAGTCTGAAGAGAAGTGCAAAGGTTAGTGGACAAGTTTGGGAGGGTGTGTAAAGGTAGAAAGTTAAAAGTAAACATAAATAAGAGTAAGTGATGAGGATATCTAACGATTTAGATAAAGAAAAATTGGATTATCACATTGGAGGGAGGGAGTATGGAAGAAGTGAATGTATTCAGATATTTGGAGTTGACTTTTCAGTGGATGGGTTTATGAAGGATGAGGTAAACCATAGAATTGATGAAGGAAAAAGTGTGAGTGGTACATTGAGGTATCTGTGTAGACAAATAATGTTTTCCATGGAGGCAAAGAAGGGAACGTATGAGAGTATAGTGGTACCAACACTTATATGGGTGTGAAGCATGGGTTGCAAATGCTGCAGCGAGGTGACGGTTGGAAGCAGTGGAGATGTCGTGTCTAAAGGGCAATGTGTGGTGTAAATATTATGCAGAGAATTCGCTGTGTGGAAATTAGGAGTGTAGTTGTGGAGTTACTAAAAGTATTATTCAGAGGGCTGAAGAGGGGTCATTGAGGTGGTTTGGTCATTTAGAGAGGATGGAGCAAAATAGGATGATTTGGAAAACATATAAATCTGTAGTGGAGGGAAGGAGGGGTAGGGTCGTCTAGGAAAAGATGGAGGGAGGGGATAAAGGAGGTTTTGTGTGCGAGGGCTTGGACATGCAGCAGGTATGTGTGACCATGTTAGATAGGAATGGAGTCAAATAGTTTTTTAATGTCATTCTCACTTTATAAGATTTCATTTTACTTACATTAATTTCAGGAACGGTACTCTCCATTTCCTCTTCCTCATGATTCGCCGCTTGAATTGGACTCGAGCTCAATCTTATATCCTTTATTCCCCTAATCACATAAAAAAAAAATGAACTCCCGGCCGAAGCGGCCTTAACCCTTTGGGGGTCGACAGGCCTTCTCAGGAAAGTGTTCCTGGGGTCGAAAATTTTTTGGAAAAAAAAATTAATTTTTTCTTATGAAATGATAGAGAATCTTTTTCCGATCATAACGCCACAAAAAATTATGAAATTTGATCGAAAACTAATGAAATTATGCTTTCGCGAAGTTATCGGTATCTATGAAACTGACGCATCGGCGATTCGACAAATTCTAATGTTTCAGTCTCCTAAAATTATAGCTATTTCGCTAGAACTCCATTTCTTCTATCGAATGAGTAGAAGAAGCTGCCTATTTACCAATTTCATCTACCCAAAATAGTGGTCAGAAAAAGGCAATTTTCCAATTTCACACAAATTTCAAACGATGCCAATTTCAAAATAGGGTCCAGAGTAAACAAGGCAGACATTCCTGGCACTAAAATAACATGTTCTCTGTTCATTAGCCACGTCTCCTGGCCCCTGTTCCATTACTTTTGCTTTCCATTTTGATTTTTTATTCTCACAAAAATAGAAGATTTACTGTTATGTATACAACTGCATCATTGTAAAAATGGTATAAATAATATCAGAGCACTTGTGCATGAATATAAGACTCGCCAGTTGATGTGTATTGGGCGCATTGATTGATTTGTTTACTCTTGAACGTCATCAAAAATCGAACATTTTTGCTACTTTGAGCTCAATTTCAAGGTACTTGTCATTGTCATACCAATCAAAATCATCTCTATTTCTGTAATATATCATCCATTCTATCAAATGAGACCAAGAAAACGAGAATACTTCAATAAATACCATACGAAAATCGACTGCAAAATCGCTGTTTTAATCGAAAAAAACGGTCAGTTTTTTTTCTCTCATTATGCAGTGTGTACTGCAGGATTTTTTTTATACTGCGCACACTGACCACACAGACCCATTCTTTCATATGTATGCCTACAGACGTTTTCTGCTTAAATTGAGGCCGCTAGAATTTGGGCGTACTAGTACGGCACCAACCCCTGCTCGTAAAACGTACTAGTACGGCACCGACCCCTCGGTTCAGCAATTATCATTTTATCCTCACGCTTACACTTCTACACCCCACATTCGCGCTGCTGTCAATCTCTTTGGCCTCAGGTGTTGGTACCAGGCCACGGGTTTCCTTTTACTGAAGTTTATATGACTTGCACGCAATGTGTGTGTGCCTAGGATCATTATTATTGTTGGGTCACATTATCACGGGTTTTAGTTGTAGGTTTAGGGTTTTTATTGTCTGTTTTTCAAAACCTTTTGGGGTTTCTATGTTTGTTTCAGTTAGGTAGAGCTGTTGGAGTGTGATCAGGGTAATATTTTGTGAAGGGATTCAGGAAAACAGGTTAGCCGGACTTGAGTCCTGGAGATGGAAAGTACAATGCCTGCACTCTAAAGGGAGGATTTGGGCATATTGGCTGTTTAGAGGGACATTTAGACTGTCATATCTGAGCGCCTCTGGCAAAACAGCAATAGTGTGAATGATGTCAAAAGTGTTTCTTCTTTTTTGGGTCACCCTGATTTGGTGGGAGACGGCAAGCGTGTTAAAAAAATTGAAAAGAGCTATTTTAGTGATGTACAACTGTGCTTCACAAAATTCACACTGAACCAAATACAGTGGACCCTCTGTTAACGAATACCCCGGAAATCGTGCAATTATGTAAGTATAATTTTGTAAGTTCTTGTGGAGGTGTATTTTTGGGGGTCTGAAATAGACTAACCTACGTGAAATTTTTCCTAAAGGGAGTAAATTCGTTCGGTAATGGCACTTGAGCAGACTTCAGGAGTGAAGTTTTTACGAAACTTGGGGTCCACTGTATTATTTTGATAAACAATAACCTAATGCAGTAAGTCACCAAGGCAGGGTGACCCCCCCAAAAAAAAAAAGCTTTCATAACTTAAGTCTCAGTATTTATGCAGCTAACACTATATAACATCTTTTATCTTGATTTGCTTTCACATTTCCAGTAGCAAGCACAAATCCTCGCACAAATCCTCCCACAGTTCTCCACACAAGTCATCATCTCATAAAAGTTCTCACAAATCTCCAAGCAAGGACAAAAATCGACATTCTAACAGCAGCAGCAAACACTCAGATAAGAAGAGGTCTAGAGACGACTCTGGTGATCGCCGTCATAGCAAGAAGAGCAAGTAAGTTCATTAACTATTTTTCTGTGAAAAGTAAAAATCATTGCTTACTGAAAAATGGCTATAATTTTGCTAGTACTGTACTTTGTAATACAGCAGGGCCCCACATTCATAGCTATTTTTGATGTTCCACATTTTTCTTCTTTCAACAAACTGGCCTTATCCCACCAATGCAGGGTGTGACCCAAAAAGAAAAACAAAATTTTCTCATTTTAACTTTAGTAATGTATACAGGAGAAGGGGCTACTAGCACCATGCTCCCGGCATGTTAGTCACCTCTTACGACACTGTTCCATGTTTTTCTTGGCTATAAATTGAGCCATTGTTCCAGCTGCTGGTGACTGTCATTGGCGAGTGGAACTTAATGAACAATGGCTCAATTTGAAGCCAGTGAAAATGTGGAACACTGAAAATAGCTGTTATGCAGGGCCCTCCTGTATTGTATTGTATATGCAATTTGTTTTCTAACTTAAAATTGTGTCTGGTAGGTTAATTTGTAATTGTATTCAGTGTATATTGCTGTGCCAGTTAGTATTACTGGGAATACCTAACAGGTACTGTATACAGCTGGGCCTCGAATAATGTCATCTCGTTCTAATGGTGATGATAAAAAAATCAAATGAATACAAATTATTGCAAAATAAAATTCACAAAGTATACGATAATCATACAAATGCACAACAATAAACGATGCAGTACGAAAGCGCTCAGCGAGCCTGCCAGATCTGTTATTGTTTTTTGTGAATTGCCTTAGAATTTTCACTTTGCAAACATTTATTCCTTGATTTAATGCTGTTGCAATGAGTGCTGAAGGTGCACTGTGCTCCACTGATGTCTGTGGCCACAAAAAACAGAGAAATGTGGCATCAGAAACAAAACTAGAAGTCTTAAAGAGGTTTCATGATGGACAGAGAGGTGTTGTTTCGTTATACATCATTTTGCTTAAAGTCAATAACATTAAGTGAGGACTTACTCTATATAGTACAGTAGAAAACCCGCATCCGTGGGTCTGGCATCAGCGGTCTCAGTTATCCGTGGTTTACCCTGGTCTGAAAATAACTTAATTTTGCTTAATAATGGATTCAAAGTGCAAAAGTAGTGATGGTGGAATTGTTCAGAGTTTAAGAAAAGTTGTGAAGTTCTTCCCATCAGCAAAAAAGTGATAATTCTCCACTTATTGTATGTAATTGGTCAACTAAACTTTATAATAGGTATGTATGTAAGCAAAAATAACTTACACATATGGTTTGCTACTATCCACGGATTCAGTATCCGAAGCAGGTCCTTGGAATGTATCCCCCGCGATACAGGGGTCTTACTGTACAGTATATTTAAAACTAGTGTGTAATATACATCTAATAAAATATTGTTAAGCACAAAGAAATGGTAATGTTTACAGATTGTATTGTCTGAAAATGAGATGTATTATGCTACATTATATCCAAGGTCCTCTCAAGCATTTAGATATACTGTATATATACAGATGTAGTAGGTTGGTAGTCAGCAACCACCCAGGGAGGTACTACCGTCCTGCCAAGCGAGTGTAAAACGAAAGCCTGTATTTGTTTTACATGATGGTAGGATTGCTGGTGTCTTTTTTCTGTCTCATAAACATGCAAGATTTCAGGTAAGTCTTGCTACTTCTATTTACACTTAGGTCACGCTACGCAAACATGTACACGTTTATGTATACACACTCATCTGAGTTTTCTTTGATTTTATCTTAATAGTTCTTGTTCTTTTTGCTTTTCCTTTCATATCCATGGGGAAGTGGAATAAGAATCTTTCCTCCGTAAGCCATGCGTGTTGTAAAAGTCAACTAAAATGCCAGGAACAATGGGCTAGTAACCCCTTTTCCTGTATAGCTTCCAAAAAAGAAAAAGAAGAAAACCGTCAAAGTGGGATGTTTGAATGTGCGTGGATGTTGTGTGAATGATAAGAAAGAGATGATTGTAGATGTTATGGATGAAAAGAAGCTGGATGTCCTGGCTTTAAGTGAGACAAAGCTGAAGGGGGTAGGAGAGTTTCAGTGGGGAGAAATAAATGGGATTAGGTCAGGGGTTTCAAATAGAGTAAGAGCTGAAGAAGGAGTGGCAATAATGTTGAATAATCAGTTATGGCAGGTAAAGAGGGAATATAAAAGTATAAATTCAAGGATTATGTGGAGTAAAATAGGTTGGATGTGAAAAGTGGGTTATAGTAAGTGTTTATGCACCTGGAGAAGAGAGAGTGTAGAGGAGAGAGAGATTTTGGGAAATGTTGAGTGAGTGTGTGGGAGTTTTGAACCAAGTGAGAGAGTAATTGTGGTTGGGGATCTTAATGCTAAAGTGGGTAAAAATGTTGTGGAGGGAGTAGTAGGTAAATTTGGGGTGCCAGGGTAAATGTAAATGGGGAACCATTAATGAGCTATGTGTAGAAAGAGGTTTGGTAATAAGTAATACATATTTTATGAAAAAGAGGATAAATAAATATACAAGGTATGATATAGCACGTAAGGAAAGTAGTTTGTTGGATTATGTATTGGTGGATAAAAGGTTGATGGGTAGACTTCAGGATGTACACGTTTATAGAGGGGCAACGGATATATCGGATCATTATTTGGTTGTAGCTACAGTTAGAGTAAAAGGTAGATGGGACAAAAAGAAAATGGCAACAGCAAGTAAGAGAGGTAAAAGTGTATAAACTAAGGGAGGAGGAAGTTAGGTGAGATATAAGCAACTATTGGCAGAAAGGTGGGCTAATGCAAGTATGAGTAGTGGGGGGGTTGAAGAGAGTTGGGATAGTTTTAAAAATGCAGTATTAGAATGTGGGGCAGAAGCTTGTGGCTATAGGAAGGTGGGTGCAGGAGGAAAGAGGAGTGAGTGGTGGAATGAAGAAGTAAAGGGTGTGATAAAGGAGAAAAAGGTAGCTTATGAGAGGTTTTTACAAAACAGAAGTGTAAATAGAAGAGCAGAGTATATGGAGAGTAAAAGAAAGGTGAAGAGAGTGGTGAGAGAGTGCAAAAGAAGAGCGGATGAAAGAATGGGAGAGGCTCTGTCAAGAAATTTTGCTGAAAACAAGAACAAATTTTGGAGTGAGATAAACAAAGTAAGAAAGATTAGGAAACGAATGGATTTGTCAGTTAAAAACAGAGTAGGGGAGTTAGTAGATGGGGAGCTGGAGGTATTGGGTAGATGGCAGGAATATTTTGAGGAACTTTTAAATGTTGATGAAAAAAGGGAGGCGGTAATTTCATGTACTGACCAGGGAGGTACAACATTGTTTAGGAGTGAAGAAGAGCAGGATGTGAGTGTGGGGAAGGTGCAATAGGCATTACGTAGAATGAAAGGGTAAAGCAGCTGGAACTGACGGGATCATGACAGAAATGTTAAAAGCAGGGGGGGGGTATAGTGCTGGAGTGGTTGGTATTTTTGTTTAATAAATGTATGAAAGAGGGGAAGGTACCTAGGGATTGGCAGAGAGCATGTATAGTTCCTTTATATAAAGGGAAGGGGAATAAAAGAGAGTGTAAAAATTATAGGGGAATAAGTTTACTGAGTATACCAGGTAAAGTGTATGGCAGGGTTATTATTGAAAGAATTAGAGGTAAGACAGAGTGTAGGATTGCAGATGAGCAAGGAAGTTTTAGAGTGGGTAGGGGACGTGTAGATCAAGTGTTTACAGTGAAGCATGTATGTGAACAGTATTTAGATAAAGGTAGAGAAGTTTTCATTGCATTTATGGATTTAGAAAAGGCATATGATAGAGTGGATAGGGGAGCAATGTGGCAAATGTTGCAAGTGTATGGAATAGGTAGTAAGTTACTGAAGGCTGTAAAGAGTTTTTATGAGGATAGTGAGGCTCAGGTTAGGGTGTGTAGGAGAGAGGGAGATTACTTCCCGGTAAAAGTAGGTCTTAGACAGGGATGTGTAATATCACCATGGTTGTTTAATATACAGTGGTACCTCGAGTTACGATGGTCCCAAAAATCGCCCTTTTATGTAAGTTTATTTTTTTAAATGCTTTTGTAGGTATATTTTTGGGGGTGTAAAAGGACTAGTCTATTTTACATTATTCCTTATGGGGATAAATTCGTTTGGTAATGGCACTTGAACAGCATTCTCAACGAAAAAATATCGTAACTCGAGGTACTACTGTATTTATAGATGGGGTTGTAAAAGAAGTAAATGCGAGGGTGTTGGGGAGAGGGGTGGGATTAAATTATGGGGAATTAAATGCAAAATGGGAGTTGACACAGTTACTTTTTGCTGATGATACTGTGCTTATGGAAGATTCTAAAGAAAAGTTGCAAAGGTTAGTGGACGAGTTTGGGAGAGTGTGTAAAGGTAGAAAGTTGAAAGTGAACATAGATAAGAGTAAGGTGATGAGGGTATCAAACGATTTAAATAAAGAAAAATTGGATGTCACATTGGAGAGAGGAATTATGGAAGAAGTAAATGTTTTCAGTTATTTGGGAGTTGATGTGTCAGCAGATGGGTTTATGAAGGATGAGGTTAACCATAGAATTGATGAAGGAAAAAAGGTGAGTGGTGCGTTGAGGTATCTGTGGAGACAAAAATGTTATCCATGGAGGCAAAGACGGGAATGTACGAAAGTATAGTGGTGCCAACACTCTTATATGGGTGTGAAGCATGGGTTGCAAATGCTGCAGCGAGAAGGAGGCTGGAGGCAGTGGAGATGTAATGTCTAAGTTCAATGTGTGGTGTAAATATTATGCAGAATATTCGGAATGTGGAAATTAGGAGAAGGTGTGGAGTTACTAAAAGTATTTGTCAGAGGACTGAAGAGGGGTTGTTTAGGTGGTTTGGTCATTTAGAGAGAATGGATCAAAGTAGAATGACTTGGAGAGCGTATAAATCTGTAGGGGAAGGAAGGCGGGGTAGGGGTCGCCCTAGAAAATGTTGGAGGTAGGGGGTAAAGGAGGTTTTGTGGGCGAGGGGCTTGGACTTACAGCAAGCATGTGTGAGCGTGTTAGATAGGAGTGAATGGAGACGAATCGTTTTTGGGACATGACGATCTGTTGGAGTGTGAGCAGGGTAACATTTTGTGAAGGGATTCAGGAAACCAGTTAATGATTTAGTTGGACTTGAGTCCTGGAAATGGAAGTACAATGCCTGCACTTTAAAGGAGGTGTCTGGGATAGTGACAGCTGGGAGGACTATTCTCAGCTGTCGTATCTGAGCGCTCTGCAAAGACAGTGATTATGTATGAGTGTGGTGAAAGTGTTGAATGATGATGAAAGTATTTTCTTTTTGGGGATTTTCTTTCTTTTTGGGTCACCCTGCCTTGGTGGGAGACAGCCGACTTGTTGAAAAAAAAAATACAGATGTACATGTACATGTTTATAAAGGGGCAATGGATATATTGGATCATTATTTAGTTGTAGCTACAGTTAGAGTGAGAGGTAGATGGGACATAAGGAAAATGGCAACAGCAAGTAAGAGAGAGGTGAAAGTGAATAAACTAAGGGAGGAGAAAAAGTTAGTGTGATATATAAGCAACTATTGGCAGAATGGTGGGTAAATGCAAGTATGAATAGTAGGGGGGTTGAAGAGGGTTGGGATTGTTTTAAAAATGCAATATTAGAATGTGGGGTAGAAGTTTGTGGCTATAGGAGGGTGGGTGCAAGAGGAAAGAGGAGTGATTGGTGGAATGATGAAGTAAAGGGTGTGATAAAAGAGAAAAAGGTAGCTTTTTACAAAACAGAAGTGTTAATAGAAGAGCAGAGTACAGTGGACCCCCGCATTTCGTAAAAACTTCACTCCTGAAGTCTGCTCAAGTGCCATTACTGAACAAATTTATTCCCTTAAGGAAAAATGTCACATAGGTTAGTCTATTTCAGACCCCCAAAAATACACTTCCACAAGCACTGACAATATTATGCTTACAAAATTGTACGATTTCCGGGGTTTACGAAACTCGGGGGTCCACTGTATATGGAAAGTAAAAGAAAGGTGAAAAGAGTGGTGAGAGAGTGCAAGGAAATGAAAGAAATTTTGCAGTAAATAAGAAAATGTTTTGGAGTGAGATAAACAAGATAAGAAAGCCTAGGGAACGATTGGATTTGTCAGTTAAAAACAGAGTAAGGGAGTTAGTAGATGGGGAGCTGGAGGTATTGGGTAGCTGGCGGGAATATTTTGAGAAACTTTTAAATGTCGATGAAGAAAGGGAGGTGGTAATTTCATGCACTGGTCAGGGAGGTATAATATCTTTTAGGAGTGAGGAAGAGCAGGATGTGAGTGTGGGGGAGGTGCGTGAGGCATTATGTAGAATGAAAGGGGGTAAATCAGCAGGAACTGACGTGATCATGACAGAAATGTTAAAAGCAGGGGAGATATTGTGTTGGAGTGGTTGGTATTTTTGTTTAATAAATGTATGAAAGAGGGGAAGGTACCTAAGGATTGGCAGAGAGCGTGTATAGTTCCTTTATATAAAGGGAAGGGTGACAAGAGAGATTGTAAAATTTATAGGGGAATAAGTTTACTGAGTATACCAGGTAAAGTGTACGATAGGATTATTATTGAATGAATTAAAGGTAAGACAGAGGGTAGGATCGCAGATGAGCAAGGAGGTTTTAGAGTGGGTAGGGGATGTGTAGATCAAGTGTTTACATTGAAACATATATGTGAACAGTATTTAGATAAAGGTAGGGAAGTTTTTATTGCATTTATGGATTTAGAAAAAGCATATGATAGAGTGGATAGGGGAGCAATGTGGCAGATGTTGCAAGTGTATGGAATAGGTAGTAAGTTACTGAATGCTGTAAAGAGTTTTTATGAGGATAGTGAGGCTCAGGTTAGGGTGTGTATGAGAGAGGGTTATTGCTTCCCGGTAAAAGTAGGTCTTAGACAGGGATGTGTGATGTCACCATGGTTGTTTAATACAGTGGACCCTCGGTTAACGAAAAAACTTCGTCCCAGAAGCCTGCTCAAGTGCCATTACCGAACGAATTTACGTCCTTAAGAAATATTGTCACGTAGGTTAGTCTATTACAGACCCCCAAAAATACACTTCCACATGCACTTACAATATTATACTTACATAATTGTACGATTTCCGGGGTATTCGTTAACCGAGGGTCCACTGTATATTTATAAATGGGGTTGTAAAAGTAGTAAATGCTAGGGTGTTTGGGAGAAGAGTGAGATTAAATTATGGGGAATTAAATGCAAAATGGGAGTTGACACAGTTACTTTTTGCTGATGATACTGTGCTTATGGGAGATTCTAAACAAAAGTTACAAAGGTTAGTGGACAAGTTTGGGAGGGTGTGTAAAGGTAGAAAGTTGAAAGTGAACAAAGATAAGAGTAAGGTGATGAGGGTATCAAACGATTTAGATAAAGAAAAATTGGATGTCATATTGGAGAGAGGGAGTATGGAAGAAGTGAATGTTTTCAGATATTTGGGAGTTGACTTGTCAGCGGATGGGTTTATGAAGGATGAGGTTAACCATAAAATTGATGAAGAAAAAAAGGTGAGTGGTGCATTTAGGTATCTGTGGAGACAAAAAACGTTATCTATGGAGGCAAAGAAGGGAATGTATGAAAGTATAGTGGTACCAACACACTTATATGGGTGTGAAGCTTGGGTTGTAAATGCTGCAGCGAGGAGGAGGCTGGAGGCAGTGGAGATGTCCTGTCTAAGGGCAATGTGTGGTGTATATATTATGCAGAGAATTTGGAGTGTGGAAATTAGGAGGGATTGTTGAGGTGGTTTGGTCATTTAGAGAGAATGGATCAAAGTAGAATGACTTGGAGAGCATATAAATCTGTAGGGGAAGGAAGGAGGGATGGGGGTTGTCCTCAAAAAGGTTGGAGGGAAGGGGTAAAGGAGGTTTTGTGGGAGAGGGGCTTGGACTTCCAGCAAGCGTGTGTGAGCGTGTTAAATAGGAGTGAATGGAGACGAATGGTTTTTGGGACCTTACGAACTGTTGGAGTGTGAGCAGGGTAATATTTAGTGAAGGGATTCAGGGAAACCGGTTATTATAGATTTAGCCGGACTTGAGTCCTGGAAATGGGAAGTACAATGTCTGCCCTTTAAAGGAGCTGTCTGGGATTGTGACAGTTTGGAGGGACTATTCTAAACTGTAGTATCTGAGTGCCTCTGCAAAGACAGTGATTATGTATGAGTGAGGTGAAAGTGTTGAATGATGATGAAAGTATTTTCTTTTTGGGGATTTTCTTTCAATTTGGGTCACCCTGCCTCGGTAGGAGACAGCCAACTTGTTGAAAAAAAAAAATACAGATGAGGTGTATGCTGTAAGTGCTTGTCTTTTTAACCATGGTGAGGGGACATAGGTAAGTGTGGGTCGTGTTATAGATTTACACTAAGCTTTGCATGAAGAACAGCGAGGCACAATACCATGACTGGAACAATAGACAGATAACCTGCACATAGTAGAGAGGAGCTTACAACGACATTTTGGTCTGACTTGGACCATTTACGAGTGACTGTATATGGTCAAAGTCGGACCAAAACATCGTGGTAGGCTCATTTTTCCTATGTGTGGGTTATTTGTGTATAAGCCTCACATTCTCTTCAGCAGTTGTTACTTTATATTTGTTTTCTCAACGAACCAGCCGTATTCCACCAAGGCATTGTGACCTAATGTATACAGGTGTTACTAGCCCCTTGCTCCCAGCATTTTAGTCTCCTCTTATGACACACTGCTTACGGAAGAAGAATTGTTTTCCACTTCCTCATGGAGATGTTACTTTATATACAGTGGACCCCCGACTTTCGAACATTCTTCATTCCAGAATGCTGTTCAAGTGCTGTTACCAAACGAATTTATTCCCATAAGGAATGATGTAAATTAGATTAGTCTGTTTGAAACCCCCAAAAATACACTTATAAAAGCACTTACAATAATAAACTTACATAAAAGGGCGAGTTTGGAGTGTTTGAATAGCGAGGGTCCACTGTATTTCCTAATATTAGTAATATATCCTGATTAGAATGATTGTCTTAATATTTGTCCTTGCTGGGTACAGTATACCCGGGTGTAATGGATGAAGACTGCCTCTTATACCTCTTTAGGTTTAATATAGATGATAGTGTAATAGAACTTTATTTTTTCAGGAAATAAATGTGGTTGGGTTATGGTGCCGAACAGTTTATTCCTGCTGTGAAGAGGAGGGAGCAAAGAAGGTGAAACAAAATAGAATAAGTGATGGAACTGAGTGTATGGCGGACAAATTGCTATACTAGAAATTACACATTAATCTGGATGAGTTACCGTATTTTATGGCTTACAAGATGCTCCGGTGTTGAGGATTCATCACAGTTCTGACTGGCTAAATTTTAAGAAAAAAGATAAATGGTACTTTGACCTCCAAGATGCTGGGTAAATTTATAAGACTTATTTTGGGGGAAAAAAAACATCAACGCCGTAAAATACAGTACCTGGCTTGTGACTCGAGACATACAAAAAGACTTACGACTGAAGGTTATCATTGGCACACTGTGGGTGTGTACCCAGCCATTCACTCAAGGATCTTAGTGACGGGCAAATTGTGACTCGTATGTATTTTTTGTAAGTGGTCGTTCCTCTTAACCATACCCCTGACTGAAACAAAAGTTTTGCAGTCGAACTTAGATGTAAACAAGAGAGTTAATGTTACGTACGTACAATTATGAATTAGTGTAATTGCATATTCAATTTCAGTCGTGTCTGGGTCCAATAGTAAGCCCCTGAATAGAAATGGTCCAACTTTACTGTATTTTATTAACTTGCGTGATTGTTATGTAACAAATAGTGTATTTCACATTCATGTACTGTAAGTCAAATATAAACTTCTGTTGATATTCTTCGAGGGACAGTTGGCACTAAAAAACTTTTAAGTTCAATATAGGAATGTATAAGTTATTTTTGAATGTCTTTTATGCACATAGAAACCCAGAGTTGTAATATATTTGAAATCTGGATTTCTTGTGATTGAATTTGAGATTGATCATTCTGAACTTGAATATACAGACTAAATGATTTTTTTCTGTAATACAAACATTGTTTGCTTTCATACACCTGATCACCTGAAAACGTATTATAATTATTTTTGTACTGGCTGAAGAGTATGTGTGTTTTTATATTTTTAATTTTTTTGTTTTAAGTTTAATGGATATACAGTAGGGCCTAACTTAGGACATTATTGTGTTCCCAAAAGCTTGTTAGTTGCTTGTTGGAACCTATTTTTTCCCTAAGAAATGATGTAAAGTGGGTTAAGTCATTCCTAAACAATAATATTCTCTAATTTCATTTAATTTTCCTTCAAACAAAATTTTTTTTACAAAGTATTTTACATTCAGTACTGTTTTTTTTTTTTTACTTACAAACACTGTAGTGTTAAACATTACTCACAAAATCATAACATGAATGAGTGGGACTCACACCCATGGCAAGTGAATCCTGATACAAGCAGGGAAGTCCTCAACTTAGAAACATGTTGGGACCTCATTTGTGTATAATAATATATAATAATGATATTGTACACAATACAGAAGATTCTCTACATGTTTGTAAATTGAGGATTTACTGTATAGGGTTCACCTGCCATAGGTTCGAACTCCACCTTTTCTCTGATTAGTATGAGACGTTGATCAGTGTTGTGTACACATGTTACTGAGAGGAGGTAGATAGGTAGAACAGTGAGTTCGGTAGTTATGAAGGGAGAAGGGCTGACCAATAATTTTAATTTGGTTTACGGTAATTTAACTTCATGATTTTTTTGCTCCCCATAATAAAGAAAAAGATTAAAAAATCATTTATTAAAAGCATTTATAAATGTTTTAGCCACTTCTTAAAACATTTAAAGCAGTTGGAGACAGGTAGTGAATAATATTTTTTGATTTTATAATTCTTGCGCATCTGCTCTTTCGAGAAATTCACAAGCGCTTGCACACCAAACCATAAATACAACAACTGTGACATGATCAAAATAGTAGAGGTTATAATGGAGAGTACAGCATCTTTTCAGTGTTCCACATTTTTGTTGGCTTCAAACGAGCTATTGTTCATTGTGTTCCATCCGCTGGTGATTGTCACCAGCGGATGGAACAATGACTCAATTGAAAAAGCCAACAAAAATGTGGAACATTGAAAATAGTCCCTGTATATGTGGGGCCCTGCTGTATATGTGGTGCCCTGCTGTATATGATCATCAGGATCGTGAGCTTGAGAAAAAAAATGTGCTTTCAACTGATACTTAAAATCATGAACAGATTCCTGACTTAGGATATTTACAACCTGTTATACAATCTGGGAGCTGCATAAGAAAAGGCTCTTTCTGCAAATGTTGTTTCTCCCAGGAGTACAAGGCTTAGTCAGCCTGAAATGGCCCACAGCAGTTCATGGGGGAATTTGTGAAGTCACCAGGTAGTAATGGGGAGTAAGTAACTAGGGAGCCAGGCATAGTAAAACCTGTGTATAATGGACAGATGGGGGTGCCCACTTAAATAAAACAGTTGCATCGAAATCCTCAATGCAGTGGACTTGGTCTGTGTATAGACAGACACAAATACCCAATGCAGCAGACTTGGTCGGATGCATCAAGCTTTTGTTTGGGCAAATGTTTTGTATCTGAAATCCAATGCCTAGGAGTTGGTTTTATGAAGGTTTTACTGTAGCAACAAAGGTAGGAAGGTAGTAACAAAGATAGATAACAGTGTGTGTTGTGTGTGATTCTTGATGGTGTGTTGTGTGTGGTTCTTGCCTCACCAACTAAACATGTCTGAAATACCTTTGATTGCATTTAGTAAAACCTGACAAAAATATATTTGTACTTCATCTTTAAGACAGTTTGTTAATATAGTATCCCTGCCATTGGAGGTTCCAGACACTTGTTCCTAAGTAATTAATTGGTTCCAAATTGGCAATGTTGCATGTTCAAAACATTGTAAGTCAGGGCCCTAATGTACATGAACCTCACTCTCTTAGTTACTCCTAGTACCATAACTATGTAACCTTAGTTGCAGTAACATGAGCTGTATTTGACTTCCCAAAGTTATCATTGTCATTTATGAGGAGTCTTTTCATTTGTGTAATTATAGATGAGCACTGGTCTACCCTCTGAGGTGTGCCCACGAGGGCATCTCTTGGTATAGGAGTGTCCTGCATATACAACGCCTCATTTCAGTGTTCCATCTTTTCGTTGGTTTCAAATTGAGCTATTGTTCATTATGTTCCACCCACTGGCAAAAATAGCCAGCAGATGGAACAATGGCTCAATTGAAAGCCAATGAAAATGTGGAACACCAAAAAGAGGTGCTGGATGTGCGAGGCCCTGCTGTATGTGTGGGGCCTTGCTGAATATGCAGGGCTCTGCTGTATATGCGGGGCCCTCCTGTATATGCGGGGCCCTCCTGTATATGCGGGGCCCTCCTGTATATGCGGGGCCCTCCTGTATATGCGGGGCCCTCCTGTATATGCGGGGCCCTCCTGTATATGCGGGGCCCTCCTGTATATGCGGGGCCCTCCTGTATATGGCATCACCATCAGCAGGGTAGTGTTCTAACAACACAGGAATATCATTAAGGTTACTGTGGAAGAGGACATTTTTTTTTTTTAGGTATATACTGGTAGGTGAGTAAGGTGATGTATTGCATTTTATATTCAACTGTAAAATTCATTAAAGTTTTTTCCTAAGACTATGTTATTGATACCAACACAGGCCTATTATATGTATTAAAACCTAAGACATAGTAAAAAGATATCTTTTTTTACACAGCTTGAGCTCTTTAGCCAGATATAGAGGCTGTAATTCATGCACTGGACTGGAAGTTTCAGGACTCACCTGCTATGAGTTCAAATCCCACCTGTTCCATGGTTTGTACAGGCTGTAGTTCGCTTGTGTAATTGTAAATAATAACTTTTAGGAAATTCAGGCAATTTTTTTTTTAAACAGTTTGTTAATAGAAAAAACTCCATTTTATATTGTTTTACAACTATCTGTTGACCCTTAAGGGTTTAGTGCTTAGTTACGATTATAATAATACAGCTATCTGTATCTTTTGAAAGATGGTCACATACTGGATTCACGTACATTGAAAGACACGAGAGCGAATGCCTTGTGGGGTGAATACTAAGAAAGGTTAAGAATGCTAATGTAGTGAATAATACAGGTGGACCCTGTGTAATACAGGAGGGCCCCGCATAATACAGGAAGGCCTCGTGTAATACAGGAGGGCCTCGTGTAATACAGGAGGGCCCCATGTAATACAGGAGGGCCCATGTAATACAGGAGGGCCCCGTGTAATACAGGAGGGTCCCATGTATTACAAGAGGGCCTCGTGTATTCGTCAACCTCTTTTTGGTGTTTCACGTTTTCGTTGGGTTTCAGTAGTCATTGTTCATTACGTTTAATGCTTTTTATATCACTTTTCTGCACGACACTTGTGTGAGGGAAGGATAACCATTGCCATATTTTTTTTTATACCTAGCTGTATTGAGGACTTAATATATATGACAGTGTAAACACGTTATCAGGTTTTTTTTTTATCAGAAAAAAAGGCCAGTGAATAATTGACAGGCTTTCTATGTTTCATGGAGATAAAAATGATTAAAGGTAATGAAAAATTAGCATATTTTAATGTTGATGAATTGCGAGAGTTTTTCCATTCCGGAGCCCAGCCACAGGCCAGTCTGGTCTGGTGCTTGCCTGGTCAACCAGGCTGTTGCTGCTGGTGGCACTACTCTTAACCCTTTTGAGGTCAGTCCTGTAGTTCTATGCCATGAGCTCAGTTCACTCAAATAAACTGCGAGTGGTAAATTTGAGCATAGATATGAGAGAATGTGCAGCACACAGTGCATAATGAAAAAAACTGCAACCGTGTTTTTTGTTTAACCCTTTGACTGTTTTGGTCGTATATATACGTCTTACGAGCTAGTGTTTCGGATGTATTAATACGCCTAAATTCTAGCGGCCTCATATCAAGCCTGAGAAAGCTGGTAGGTCCACATGTGAGAGAATGGGTCTGTGTGGTTAGTGTGCACAGTATAAAAAAAATCGGGCAGCCACTGGTGCATTGTGGGAACACCATTTCAGTAGCCCTTGTTCAGCATGCCTAGTAGTAAGAATTATTTGACTCCTTGGCGCATCTGGGACATTTCTCTTCCTCATATGACAGTGTAAACACGTTATCAGGCTTTTTTTTTTATCAGAAAAAAAGGCCAGTGAATAATTGACAGGCTTTCTATGTTTCATGGAGATAAAAATGATTAAAGGTAATGAAAAATTAGCATATTTTAATGTTGATGAATTGCGAGAGTTTTTCCATTCCGGAGCCCAGCCACAGGCCAGTCTGGTCTGGTGCTTGCCTGGTCAACCAGGCTGTTGCTGCTGGTGGCACTACTCTTAACCCTTTTGAGGTCAGTCCTGTAGTTCTATGCCATGAGCTCAGTTCACTCAAATAAACTGCGAGTGGTAAATTTGAGCATAGATATGAGAGAATGTGCAGCACACAGTGCATAATGAAAAAAACTGCAACCGTGTTTTTTGTTTAACCCTTTGACTGTTTTGGTCGTATATATACGTCTTACGAGCTAGTGTTTCGGATGTATTAATACGCCTAAATTCTAGCGGCCTCATATCAAGCCTGAGAAAGCTGGTAGGTCCACATGTGAGAGAATGGGTCTGTGTGGTCAGTGTGCACAGTATAAAAAAAATCGGGCAGCCACTGGTGCATTGTGGGAACACCATTTCAGTAGCCCTTGTTCAGCATGCCTAGTAGTAAGAATTATTTGACTCCTTGGCGCATCTGGGACATTTCTCTTCCTCAATGATAGCTTTAACACAGATGGAAGTGTCTCTGAAGATAAATTTCATGGTTTTGAGGAGTTTGTGACTGAAAGCAATGCCCATGATAACAGTATTATTATTATTATAAGAAAGAAAGAAAGTAAGGAAAGAAGGAAGAGATGTAAGGAAGGAATGCGGGAAAGAAGAGATGAGAGGAAGGAAGGAAATATGTAAGAAAGGAAGGCAGAAAGAAATGAAGGAAGAAAGGAAGGTAGGTATGAAGGAAAGGAAGGAGGTTGTGGAGAAGAAGACATGGGTCCCCTTTTGTGTTGACAGGTTGACAGGCAGTGTGGGGTGGTGAGTAATGGTATAATATGTCATTTTGACAGCTGCCTTACCCTGACTCAGCAAATTTAGATGTCCCCACACACACACACACACAGCTTGGAGCTTTGAAGTGCTAATTGCAGTTGATGGAAAGTGTCTAGTCATTATATATGTGTATATATATTATAGAACAATAGTAATAAACAATTTTTTTTATTGTTGGTTGGTGTAAACAAGTTTTGTAAACAATATAATGATACTAATATTTGTGCGATTATTGTGTTGCATACAACGAGTGTATATATATACATTGCACCTTACTTAGGTCTCACAGGCCACATAAGTTATGTAAAAAAATAAAATAGTGAAAAAAACAAGAAACCTACGAAAGGAAGTAACCAAAGTTTACCGGGTGAGCGGCATTCGCCGCTGTTGCCATATGCGGCTCATTTTTTGCCAACTTTACGGCTCTATATCTCAGTAAATACTGATCGCAAAAATTGGGGGGGGGGATTTAAACAATCAGAAAAATAATCTTAACATTTTGATAAGAAAAAATCTTTTTTTTTTTTTTTTTTTTTTTATTTCCCACATAGAATGACAGTTTCAGAGAGGGGCCTCCGACAGTCAAAAGGTTAAAACAGCGATTTTGCGGTGTATTTTCTTACGGTTTTTATGGTTCTATTCTCGGTTTCTTGGTCTCATTTGATAGAATGGAAGATATATTACAGAAATAAAGATACCTTTGATTGTTTCAGGACTGAAAGTAGCTTGAAATTGAGCTCAAAGTAGTGGAAACGTTCAAATTTTGACGATATTCCGGAGTACACAGATAACATCACTTGTCCAATACACGTCCAACTGGTCGGGCTAATAGATGTTCACAAATGCGCTGGCATTATTTATATAATTATTATAATAATGCAGTAGTCTGCATAACAGTAATATAAGAAAGGTCTGGGGACATGACTAATGAACAGAAGAAATGTTTTTTAGTGCCAGGAATGTCTACATTATTTATTCTGGACCCTATTTTTAAATTGGCAGTTTTTAATTTTGTATGAAAGTGACCAAATTACCGATTTCTGATCACTTTATTGGATAGTTGAAATAGGTAAATGGGCAGTTTCTTGTAGTCTATTGTTAGAAGGAATACTAGTGAAATAGCTATGAGTTTGGTAGACTGGAACAATGGAATGGGCCAAAAATAGGGCATAAAGTGGGGTGAAATCGCTGATGTGTAAATATCACTCAGACTGCTAACTTTGTGAGTGTAATTCCATAAGTTTTCCACCAAATTTTGTACTTTTGGTTTCATTACCTTCGGAAAAAGATTATCTGTCATTTTTAAAAAAAAATTTTTTATGAAAAATTCTCCAACCCTGAGAGCAAGTTTCAGATCAGGGAGGTTCTGACCCTAAAAAGGTTAAGGAGGATGGGGAGGTTCTTAATGCAGGGAAGTGAACCTGTACTCTCTTATTATTAAGGGGACCTTATTCTTATAATCAAGGGGGAAGCGCTAAACCCATAGGATTATACAGCACCTGTGGGGGGATGTGGAAGGTATTCAGGTTTAATTCAGGAAACTGGAGCACAGATCCAATAACCTAGATCAAGAGCCCCTCACCAGCATCAAGGAACCTTCCTTGAAGGGTATTATGGGGATCACTAAAGCCATAGGGATTATACAGCTTTGAGGGGGGATGGAAGGCATTCAGGTTTAATTCAGGAAAGTGGAGAACAGATCCAATTCCTTAGATGAACCCCTCACCAGCATCAAGGAACCTCCCTTGAGGGGGTTTGTGCTCCCTTAGATTTAACCCAAATGCCTCTCAATTCCCCAGGTGCTGTACAACCTCTGCAGGTTTAGTGCTCTCAGAAAAATGCACAAATAATAATAATAAGGTATATGAACTTTTTGGGTTTAGTGCTTGATTACATTATTATTTAGTAATATATTTAATTTGTGCACTGTATGACCCTTATGGGTTTATCACTTGCTTATAATTATAATAATTTGTATTACAATCATAACCAAGCACTAAGTACAAGTACCATCCGACTTAAGACCAAGCTTGGTTCTGACCAACTGGTCATAAGTCAAAATGGACGTAAGTTGAACCTTAGAAAATTGCCGACATACTACTGGGTAGGGCATAATGTCAAACCTTTGCTATATAAAGTACCAACATAGTATTGTATGTTACTTTTTACAAAATATTTTATACTACTGTATGTGCTACCAGATGTATGTTACATTTTACTACTATATATGCCACTAGATGTACAGTCGTAAGTATGAGTGGTCGTAAGTCGGATGGTACTTGTACTTAATTTGTAAATTAGTGAATATTATTATTATAATCAAGTGCTAAACCCACAAGGGTCATAACTAGTAAAGAGCAATTTACAATAGGACATTATAAAAGACAACAGTAGTACATGTATATTTATTAAGACGACTTCACAACTAACGGGTTGGACACTCGGAAGATGTTGGGCAGCATCGCTGCCAGGTGCTGGAACAACTCTTCAGAAATACCCTGAAAAAAATGTGTATAGTTAGTGTATTTGATTTAAACATACAAGATTTCAGGTACGTCTTGCTACTTCTACTTACACTTAGGTCACACTACACATGCATGTGCATACATGTTTTGTATACACACTCATCTGAGTTTTCTGATTTTATCTTAATAGTTCTTGTTCTTATTGCTTTTCCTTTCATATCCATGGGGAAGTAGAATAAGAATCTTTCCTCCGTAAGCCATGCGTGTTGTAAAAGTCAACTAAAATGCCGGGAACAATGGGCTAGTAACCCCTTTTCCTGTATAGATTACTAAAAAGAAAAAACAAAGTGGGATGTCTGAATGTGCGTGGATGTTGTGCGAATGATAAGAGATGATTGTAAATGTTATGAATGAAAAGAAGCTGGATGTCCTGGCTTTAAGTGAGACAAAGCTGAAGGGGGTAGGAGAGTTTCAGTGGGAAGAAATAAATGGGATTAGGTCAGGGGTTTCAAATAGAGCTAAAGGAGTTGCAATAATGTTGCATAATCAGTATGGCAGGTAAAGAGAGAATATAAATGTATAAATTCAAGGATTATGTGGAGTAAAATAAAGGTTGGATGTGAAAAGTGGGTTATAGTAAGTGTTTATGCACCTGGAGAAGAGAGAAGTGTAGAGGAGAGAGAGGGATTTTGGGAAATGTTGAGTGAGTGTGTGGGGAGTTTTGAACCAAGTGAGAGAGTAATTGTGGTTGGGGATCTTAATGCTAAAGTGGGTAAAAATGTTGTGGAGGGAGTAGTAGGTAAATTTGGGGTGCCAGGGGTAAATGTAAATGGGGAACCATTATTTGAGCTATGTGTAGAAAGAGGTTTGGTAATAAGTAATACATATTTTATGAAAGAGGATAAATAAGTATACAAGGTATGATATAGCACGTAATGAAAGTAGTTTGTTAGATTATGTATTGGTGGATAAAAGGTTGATGGGTAGGCTTCAGGATGTACATGTTTATAGAGGGGCAACGGATACATCGGATCATTATATAGTTGTAGCTACAGAGTAAAAGGTAGATGGGACAAAAAGAAAATGGCAACAGCAAGTAAGAGAGAGGTAAAATTGTATAAACTGAGGAAGGAGGAAGTTAAGGTGAGATATAAGCAACTATTGGCAGAAAGGTGGGCTAGTGCAAGTATGAGTAGTGGGGGGGGGGGGGGTTGAAGAGGGATGGGATAGTTTTAAAAATGCAGTACAGTGGTCCTCGGTTTCACCGAAAATTCGTTCCAGAATGCTGCTCAAGTGCCATTACCGAACGAATTTACTTCCTTAAGAAATAATGTCACGTAGGTTAGTCTATTTCAGACCCCCAAAAATACACTTGCAACAGCACTTACGAAAATACACTTACATAAATGTTTGAGTTTGGAGATGCACGAAAACCGAGGGACCACTGTACAGTGCTAAAGTCGGTTTTCGTGCATCTCCAAACTCGAACATTTATGTAAGTGTATTTTCATAAGTGCTGGTCCCTCAGTTTTCGTGCATCTCCAAACTCGAACATTTATGTAAGTGTATTTTCATAAGTGCTGTTGCAAGTGTATTTTTGGGGGTCTGAAATAGACTAACCTACGTGACATTATTTCTTAAGGAAGTAAATTCGTTCGGTAATGGCACTTGAGCAGCATTCTGGAACGAATTTTCGGCGAAAACCGAGGGACCACTGTATTAGAATTAGTTTTTGGTTTTAGGAGGGTGGGTGCAGGAGGAAAGAGGAGGGAGTGGTGGAATGAAGAAGTAAAGGATGTGATAAAAGATAAAAAGGTAGCTTATAAGAGGTTTTTACAAAACAGAAGTGTTGTAAAAAGAGCAGAGTAGTACAGTGGTACCTCGAGTTACGATGGTCCCCAAAATCACCCTTTTATGTAAGTTTATTTTTTTAAATGCTTTTGTAGGTATATTTTTGGGGGTGTAAAAGGACTAGTCTATTTTACATTATTCCTTATGGGGATAAATTCGTTTGGTAATGGCACTTGAACAGCATTCTCGAACGAAAAAATATCGTAACTCGAGGTACCACTGTATATGGAAAATAAAAGAAAGGTGAAGAGAGTGGTGAGAGAGTGCAAAAGGAGAGCAGATGAAAGAGTGGGAGAGGCACTTGTCAAGAAATTTTGCAGAAAATAAGAAAAAGTTTTGGAGTGAGATAAACAAGTTAAGAAAGCCTAGGGAACGAATGGATTTGTCAGTTAAAAACAGAGTAGGGGAGTTAGTAGATGAGGAGCTGGAGGTATTGGGTAGATGGCAGGAATATTTTGAGGAACTTTTAAATGTAGATGAAAAAAGGGAGGCGGTAATTTCATGCACTGGCCAGGGAGGTATAACATCGTTTAGGATTGAAGAAGAGCAGATGTGTGAGGCTTTACGTAGAATGAAAGGTTTTTTTTTTTATTTATTAACACATCGGCCGATTCCCACCAAGGCAGGGTGGCCCGAAAAAGAAAAACTTTCATCATCATTCACTCCATCACTGTCTTGCCAGAAGGGTGCTTTACACTACAGTTATAAAACTGCAACATTAACACCCCTCCTTCAGAGTGCCGGCACTGTACTTCCCATCTCCAGAACTCAAGTCCGGCCTGCCGGTTTCCCTGAATCCCTTCATAAATGTTACTTTGCTCACACTCCAACAGCACGTCAAGTATTAAAAACCATATGCCTCCATTCACTCCTATCAAATACGCTCACACATGCTTGCTGGAAGTCCAAGCCCTCGCACACAAAACTTCCTTTACCCCTCCCTCCAACCTTTCCTAGGCCGACCCCTACCCCGCCTTCCCTCCACTACAGATTTATACACTCGAAGTCACTCTGTCTCGTTCCATTCTCTCTACATGTCCAAACCACCTCAACAACCCCTCCTCAGCTCTCTGACAATCGTTTTGGTAATCCCGCACCTCCTCCTAATTTCCAAACTCCGAATTCTCTGCATTATATTCACACCACACGTTGACCTCAGACATGACATCTCCACTGCCTCCAGCCTTCTCCTCGTTGCAACATTCATCACCCATGCTTCACACCCATATAAGAGCGTTGGTATAACTATACTCTCATACATTCCCCTCTTTACTTCCATGGACAAGGTTCTTTGTCTCCACAGACTCCGAAGTGCTCCACTCACCCTTTTCCCCTCATCAATTCTATGATTCACCTCATCCTTCATAGACCCATCCGCCGACATGTCCACTCCCAAATATCTGAATACATTCACCTCCTCCATACTCTCTCCCTCCAATCTGATATCCAATCTTTTGTCACCTATTCTTTTTGTTATCCTCATCACCTTACTCTTTCCTATATTCACTTTCAATTTTCTTCTTTTATAATCAAAAGAAGCGCTAAACCACAAGGGTTATACAGCGCGGCGGGGCAGGACAGGATGCAGGGAGAATGGATTGTAAGCGGGAGATGGATGATTAGTAGGGTATGGAGTGCAGCAGGACAATGGATAGTGCAGGGATAGAGGGTAGCAAGAGATCGAGGTAGAAGGGACTGAGGGAGGTGCTAGAGGTATAATTTTCAGAGTTTGTGTAGTAAGTCAGTTTCTGTCAAAAAGTCAACGAGAGAGTCAGGATTAACCCTTTGACTGTCGGAGGCCCCATTCTGAAACTGTCATTCTATGTCGGAAAATTTTGGAAAAAAAAATAAATTATTTTTTCTTATGAAATGATAGAGAATCTTTTCCCGATTGTAATGACACCAAAAGTATGAAATTTGATTAAAAACTTACGGAATTACGCTCTCGCAAAGTTAGCGATGTCAGTGATATATACGCATCAGCGATTTCGCCGACTTTGAGCCCTATTTTAGGCCAATTCCATTGGGACAGTCGACCAAACTCATAGCTATTTCTTTAGAACTCCATTTGTTCTATCGATTGAGTACAAAAAATCACCAATTTACCGATTTCAACTACCCAATAAAGTGGTCAGAAAATTGCAATTTCGCCAATTTCATGCAAAATAAAAAAGATGTCAATTTCAAAATAGGGTCCAGAATAAACAATGCAGACATCCCTAGCACTAAAATAAGATGTTATCTGTTCATTAGTCATGTCTTTAGGCCCCTCTTACATTACTCTTGCTTTCTATTTTGTTTTTTTATTCATACAAAAATAGAAGATTTATTGTTATGCAGACTATTGCATTATTGTAAAAACTGTATAAATAATATCTGTGCACTTGTGAAAGAATATTAGACTCACCAGTTGATGTGTATTGGACGCATGGTGTGATTTGTTTACTTTTGAACATTGGCAAAATCGAACATTTCCGCTACTTTGAGCTCAATTTCAAGATCGTTTACATCATGAAACTAATCAAAATCATCTCTATTCCTGTAATATGTTTCCCATTCTATCAAATTAGACCATGAAAAAGAGAATACTACCATAAATACTATACGAAAACACACCTCAAAGACGGCGTTTTAATTAAAAAAACGGTCGAGTTTTTTTTCTCATTATGTACTGCTTGCTGCAGGATTTTTTTTATACTGCGCACACTGACCACACAGACCCATTCTCTCACATGTGGGCGTACCAGCTTTCTCCTGCTTGATTTGAGGCCGCTAGAATTTAGGCGTATAAATACGTCCGAAACATTGGCTCGTAAGACGTAAATATACGTCCGAAACAGTCAAAGGGTTAAAGGAGGGTCCATCAGCAAGAAGGGAAGGTAAAGAAAGGGCCGCAGAGCGAAGACACCGAGAGAGATACATGATAATATATACATGTACTTGGAAAGTACTTGAGGGCCTGGTCCCAAATCTGCACACTGCCATAACAACATACTGGAGTGAGAGATATGGGAGAAAGTGTAAAATAAACCCAGTGAGGAGCAGGGGTGCGGTGGGGACAATACAGGAGCACTGTATTAACATCCGGGGTCCCAGACTATTCAACATCTTACCAGAAGATATCCGAAACATCTCTGGAACCAGTGTAGAAGCCTTCAAGAGGAAACTGGACAAGTATCTTCATCGGGTGCCAGATCAACCAGGCTGTGATGGATATGTGGGTCAGCGGGCCTCCAGCAGCAACAGCCTGGTTGACCAGGCAAGCACCAGACGAGCCTGACCCATGGCCGGGCTCAGAGAGTAGATACTCTCGAAACTCTTCAAAGGTATAAAGGCAAAGGTAAATTCTGCGTGCTCGTTGATAAAGTGGACAGTCCAACAGAATATGTCAAACAGACACTGGAACCTGACAATGCTCACAGAGAAGGGCAGGGAGCCTCTCCATGAGATACCCGTGCGTAAGACGAGTGTGGCCAATTCGAAGACGGGAGAGTGTAGTCTCCCAACCTCGACATTGGTGACAAGTAGAAGGCCAGAAACCTATACTCGGTTTAATAGAATGAAGTTTGTTATTTAGCAGGTCAGACCAGCGTTGTTGCCAACGGGTGCGAAGGTGGGTAGCAATGACTGCAAAATAGTCCGTAAAAGGAACACCTCTATATGAAACTGGAAGGTCATGTACTGCTGACCGCACAGCAGTGTCTGCCTGTTCATTGCCTGTATATCAACATGACCAGGGACCCAACAAAAAACAATATCTTTGTGCTTGCTAGAGATACGGCGTAACCAAAGTTGGATACGAAGAACTAGGGGGTGAGGTGTATCAATTTTACGGATAGCCTGTAAAGCACTAAGGGAGTCTGAAACGACCACAAATGGTGATACAGGCATAGATGCAATATGGATAAGTGCCACAAGAATGGCATACAATTCAGCCGTAAATATGCTAGCTGAGGGTAATAGATGCCCTTGTACGACGCTGTCCGGAAACTGCTGGGAATCCGACGCCGTCAGATGACTTTGAACCATCGGTGTACACTGCGATGGCATGGGAATGAGAACGGAAGTGGTCTAGAAAAAAAGGGCTTTTGCGCAAGGTAGAGGAATAGAACAGACATGAACAGCAGGAACTTCCCAAGGGGGTAGGGGAAAGGGATATGTCACATGAACATATAGAGGTGGTAGCTGAAGGGAAGACAGGAGTGAATGTAGACGAAGAGAAAAGGGACGAAGTAAGCAGGAGCGACGAACAAATAAAGAGCGTCTGCTAACATCTGTAACAATCCTATACATGGAAGGATTGCGGAGGTCATGAGAGCGAACATAATAGCGAATGCAATGTGCATCATGACGATCGGATAAGGATGGAATGTTCGCTTCTACATAGAGGCTCTCGACCGGGGAAGAACAAAATGCACCAAGGCATAAGCGTAATCCCTGGTGATGGATGGGATTAAGGATGGAAAGAGTAGCAGGGAAGGCCACTGAATATATCTGGTCACCATAATCGAGTTTTGTAAAATTAGGGCTGAATGTAGACGAAGGAGAGTTCTACGATCAACCCCCACGAAAGATGTGCGAGGGTTTTTAGGAGGTTCAGCCGGCTATGACAAGTTGCCTTCAGAGAGGTAATGTGAGGTTTCCAGGACAATCAACGGTCAAACAGGAGGCCGAGAAACCTGACTGTATCATGTTCTGGGATACGTGAGCCGTATAGGTACAACGGATGATCAGAGACCACTGAACGTCTAGTAAATGTAATTTGATGACTTTTGCTACTAGATAATTTAAACCCGTGAGAGGTGGCCCAATCGGAAACTCGGTTGACGGCATGCTGGAGGGAAACTGCAATGAGGTGACAGTCAGCACCCGCACAAGCTATAGCAAAGTCATCCACATAAAGCGATGACCAAATGTTGGATGGGAGAACTGATGCCAGATTATTTATAGCAAGGAGAAATAGTGTTGTGCTCAGAACACATCCCTGGGGGACACCTTCAGCTTGGACAAAGTCCGGGGAAAGCTCATTACTAACCCGGACACGGAAATGTCTTTCAGCTCTTTGCATTCATTAACCTCTTATTGCCTTTCATATACTAAAGTTTCAACCAGTGCCACATTGAATCAAAAATTTATTTTTCCATACCTAGTTAATACTAGTCATTGAAGTTGTTCTAACCATTCATTAGACAGTTAAATTAGTATATCATTAACATTTTTCAAATATCCTATATCACTGTAAAAATTCCTGTAAACACTTGCACATAATTGTGTTAATCCATTAGCAAGTAAGACTTTAATCTAATACCATATCATTAAGTTTAGCATAATCTATTGTTCCCAAGTCTAGTTATAGAATCACATTAATTCCTATGAATACAGGCATTGATCCTGATATCAACCTATTATTAAATGACTTACATGACTCCAACAGCAATTGTAACTATTACACAGCTGATCAAGCAATCAGAGCCAACAATAACTTAACTATCTTCAATTACAATGTTAGATCGTTGAGCAAACATTATGATGACCTCACAGCACTACTCCAATCCCTACAGTCCAATATGTCAATCATCACACTCACTGAGACCTGGCTAAAGCCTGATACTACAGGTATCTATGCCATCCCAGGTTACACAGCCATTCACAACTGTAGGACAGACCAGCGAGGGTGGAACAGCAATATATTATACAGATCAACTCGATTGTATCGAGAATTCTTGTACAAGGGATGAACATGGAGAATATATTATAGCTAAATTTAAATCAAAAGACCTGCAAAAACCCCTCACAGTGATAAACATCTACAGATTACCACAGTCAAACATCCGCCACTTTAGTGAAAAACTAGGAAACCTGATAATCGATTCACGCCTTAACAAAAATCATTTGCTGCTCACAGGAGATTTCAACATAAATCTCCTACATGACCAAGACCCGCAGGTAACTGAATTCACAAACACTATGAGCAACTGCTTATTACTACCAACAATATCAAAACCTACAAGAATCTCTGATAATAGTACCTCGTTACTAGACCACATCTGGACTAACACAATATCTCCTCAAAAATCAGGCATTATCACAGAAAACACCACAGACCACTACCCTACCTTTCTCATAACTAACCTAGGCATTCTGCCCCAAGAAATTGCAAAAGTTACCTTCAGACTACATAATGAGTCTGCTGTTAATAATTTTATATCAGCTATGACGAACATTGACTGGCTTAATGAATTGGAAACACATTCAGATATTAATGAATGCATCAAGAACTTTCTTAAAAAACACATAACCTCTATAACAGACATTGCCCGAAAAAACTAAACAGATCACAGCTAAGAGACTTAACAATCCCTGGCTAACACCCAGCATCCTTAAATCCATAAATAAAGAGGCACCAATATGAAAAACAATATAGAAGGGGTCTAATAACCAGAGAACAATCCAAACGCTACTCATCAATCCTTACTAGCCTGATAAGAAGGTCCAAAAAATTGTATTATGAGAACAGACTCCAGACCGTAAAAGGTGATATGAAAAGACCTGGAAAACCCTATCTACAATTCTAGGAAATAAAAAGATATCCGCGAACAATACCATCAAATTATCAAAAACAGATGAACCCCTACTCTCACCAATTGAGACAGCAAACAGACTTAATGTTTTCTTCTCCACCATAGGAAAGAATCTAGAGTAGGATCCCAAGCTCGAACACTCGTCCAACAGACTACCTCACCAACACCTACCCAGATACACTATTCCTAGCTCCTACCAACTCAATTGAAGTCTCACATAATCAACACCCTTAAAAACAAAGCAGGAGACATAAACAGCTTACCACCCTTTATGTACAAAAAAGCTACACATGTACTGTCACCAATTATAGCAGCATTATTCAATAAATCCATTGAATCTTCAACCTTCCCATCAATTCTCAAAATAGCTAGGGTCACCCCGATCCACAAAGGAGGTGACCAAACTGACTTGAAAAATTACAGACCAATCTCAAATTTACCACTGCTTTCTAAAATCTTCGAAAAATTAATTCATAAACAGATCTATTCCTACCTCGTCTCACACAATGTACTAAACCCTGTCAATTTGGATTCAGGACCAACAAGAGCACAAACGATGCTATAACACACATGTTAGAGTTAATATACACCGCACTTGAGAAGAAAGAGGTTCCGCTGGGAATCTTCATAGACCTACGCAAAGCATTTGATACAGTCGACCATGATTTATTGCTCACAAAATTAGCGCACTATGGTATTAGGGGCACCCCTCAACTACCTGAAGCTTTTGTACATAAAAGTTGGTAAGCTGTTTATGTCTCCTGCCTTGTTTTTAAGGGTGTTGATTATGAGCGAGACTTCAATTGGGTTGGTAGGAGCTAGGAATAGGTATCTAGGGTAGGTGTTTGTGAGGTAGTCTGTTGGACGGGTATTTGAGCTTGGGATTTTACTCGCTAGATTCTTTCCTATGGTGGAGAAGAAAACATTTAGTCTGTTTGCTGTCTCAGTAGGTGAGTAGGGGTTCATCTGTTCTTGATAATTTGATGGTGTTGTTTTTCGCTATCTTATTATTTCCTAGAATGGCAGATAGGGTCTTCCAGGTCTTTTTCATATCACCTTTTATGTTCTGGAGTCTGTTCTCATAATACAATTTTTTTGATCTTCTTATCAGGCTGGTAAGGATTGATGAGTAGCGTTTGGATTGTTCTCTGGTTATTAGACCCCTTCTGTATTGTTTTTCATATTGGTGCCTTTTGTTAATGGATTTAAGGATGCTGGGTGTTAGCCAGGGATTGTTAAGTTTCTTTGCTGTGATCTGTTTAGTTTTTAGGGCAATGTTTGTTATAGAGGTGGTGGGTTTGTTAAGAAATTCTTGATGCATTCATTAGTATCTGTATATGTTTCTATCTCATTATGCCAGTCAATGTTAATCATAGCTGTTATAAAGTTATTTACAGCTGACTCATTATGTAGTCTGAAGGTAACTTTTCTAATATCTAGGGGCAATTTACCAAGATTAGTTATGAGAAAGGTCGGATAGTGGTCTGTGGTGTTGTCTGTGATTATGCCTGATTTTAGAGGGGCTATAGTATTAGTCCAGATGTGGTCTAGTAATGAAGTACTAGTCTCGGAGATTCTTGTAGGTTTTGATATTGTTGGTAGTAACAAGCAGTTGCTCATAGTGTTTGTGAATTCTGTTACTTGTGGGTCCTGGTCATGTAGGAAATTTATATTGAAATCTCTTGTGAGCAGCAAATGGTCTTTGTTAATGTGTGCATCAGTTATCAGGTTACCTAGTTTTTCACTAAAATGGTGAATGTTTGACTGTGGTAATCTGTAGATGTTTATCACTGTGAGGGGTTTTTGCAGGTCTTTTGATTTAAATTTAGCTATAATATATTCTCCATGTTCATCCCTTGTACAAGAATTTTCGATACATTCGAGTTGATCTGTATAATATATTGCTGTTCCACCCCCTCGCTGGTCTGTCCTACAGTTGTGAATGGCTGTGTAACCTGGGATGGCATAGACACCTGTAGTATCAGGCTTTAGCCAGGTCTCAGTGAGTGTGATGATTGACATATTGGACTGTAGGGATTGGAGTAGTGCTGTGAGGTCATCATAATGTTTGCTCAAAGATCTAACATTGTAATTGAAGATAGTTAAGTTATTGTTGGCTCTGAGTAATGTCTTTGCTTGATCAGCTGTGTAATAGATACAATTGCTGTTGGAGTCATGTAAGTCATTTAATAATAGGTTGATATCAGGATCAATGCCTGTAATCATAGGATTTAGTGTGATTCTATAACTAGACTTGGGAACAATAGATTATGCTAAACTTAATGATATGGTATTAGATTAAAGTCTTACTTGCTAATGGATTAACACAATTATGTGCAAGTGTTTACAGGAATTTTTACAGTGATATAGGATATTTGAATAATGTTAATGATATACTAATTTAACTGTCTAATGAATGGTTAGAACAACTTCAATGACTAGTATTAAATTGGTATGGAAAAAGAAATTTTTGATTCAATATGGCACTGGTTGAAACTTTTAGTATATGAAAGGCAATAAGAGGTTAATGAATGCAAAGAGCTATTGAACTAGAAGTTAAAACAGATTTGACTAATATTAAAAGTAGTTTTGATTAAATTGAAGTTAATAAAGTGACTGAAGTTGGCTAATGGTATTAGCCAACTATGGTATTAGGTATTAGGGGGCACCCCCTCAACTACCTAAAGTCGTACCTTAGCAACAGAAGTCAGTACGTGAACACAAATGGAGAGAACTCTTCCACACAACAAATTACAGTCGGTGTCCTGGGGCCACTCCTATTCCTCATTTACATAAATGACCTACCGAATGCATCACAACTACTCAAACCCATTTTGTTTGCAGATGACACAACATATGTCTTCTCTCACCCAAACCCAGTCGTACTAGCCAACACAGTTAATGCCGAATTACAGAAAATATCAACATGGATGATGACAAATAAGCTTACTCTCAATACGGACAAGACCTACTACATTCAGTTTGGAAATAAAGCTGCAAATGTTCCACTTAACATAACGCTAAATGGTTCAACCATCACAAGGCTCACAGAGGGAAAATTCCTAGGAATCCACCTTGACAGTAGTCTTAAATTCCAAACACACATACAACAAATTTCCAAGAAAATCTCATGGACAGTAGGTATATTATCTAAGATACGCTATTATGTGCCTCAACCAGCTCTCATTGCACTATATCATTCTCTTATCTACCCTTATCTCACCTATGGAATCTGTGCATGGGGCTCAACAACATTAAATCACCTTAGACCACTCATAACCCAGCAAAAGGCTGCAGTCAGGATGATAACAAATTCCCACTCTAGACAGCATACTCCACCTATATTCAGAACCTTAAAACTACTCACCATAAAAAATATTCATACCTATTCATGTGCCTTCTACATACATAAAACTCTACATGCTAATATCAACCCTGCGCTCAGAATTCTCCTCAACAACTTTAATAGGTCCCACAACATGACACAAGACACAGATCACTATTTGACATACCCAGAGTCCATACTAACCAATGTAAAAATTCTATGCACATAAAGGGCCCCAGAATCTGGAATTCATTACAGTAAATATCAAGTTAACCTTGTCGGAAAATCAATTCAAGACTCTTCTCAAAATCACCTACTCACCCTATACTAAATACTCATACTGTAACAAATTTCCCAAACCCAATATTATTTTACTTAAGATGATCTCAATTTGATATGTTCATCCTCCCTAACACTTGTTGCAATTTCATATCATCATATTGTCATTTAAAATCTTATAGTATCATCATTTTCTTAATTTGAAATAAAATATATATCTAGAAGAAACTCTAAAAAAAAATTCTAGTATTGTTATTATACTAGTATAGCATCAACATACTGTAACTTGTAATAAATTATACAACTAGATTAAACTCAACCAATTTCTCTGTATTGTCTTTTAATAGTATGTATAACCATATTATAATTTAAATAATACAGAACTAGAATAAACTCAATCAATTTCTTTAGCATTAAGTACTTAGTGAATAAGTCTCTAGAATAAACTGCCCCTAATGCCATGGCATGCCAGTGGCTCTCCTTGCATTACAGTTTTATAATTGTAACTACCAATAACATTGTACACTTGTAACATGCATAGAATGTTGCATCTCCTGCCGAGTCTTTTGCTTTCATAGGGAATGATTTTCGTGTGCAAGTTTGGTACCAATCCCTCTAAGATTTTCCAAGTGTATATTATCATGCATCTCTCTCGCCTGTGTTCCAGGGAATACAAATCAAGGAACTTCAACCGTTCCCAGCAATTTAGGTGCCTTATCGTACTTATGTGTGCCGTGAAAGTTATTTGTACACTCTCCAGATCAGCAATTTTGCCTACCTTGAAGGGGGCAGTTAGTGTACAGCAATATTCCAGCCTAGAGAGAGCAAGCGATTTGAAGAGAATCATCATGGACTTGGTGTCCCTAGTTTGAAGGTTCTCATTATCCATCCTATCATTTTCCTAGCAAATGCGTTAGATACATACGTACATTGTTGTGGTCTTTGAAAGTGGTATGATTATTTTTATTTTTTTTTGTTTTTGATGCCTAATGTATATACAGTGGTCCCTCAGTTTTCGTGCATCTCCAAACTCGAACATTTATGTAAGTGTATTTTCGTAAGTGCTGTTGCAAGTGTATTTGGGGTCTGAAATAGACTAACCTACGTGACATTATTTCTAGGAAGTAAATTGCGTTAATGGCACTTAAGCAGCATTCTGGAACGAATTTTCGGCGAAAACCGAGGGACCACTGTACACTGTTAGTATATAATAAGTGTGTATGAAGGTGTTGTATTACGTGATAACATGTGCTACTGAGGCAGTGTTGCCACTGATAACATGTGCTACTGAGGCAGTGTTGCCACTGATAACATGTGCTACTGAGGCAGTGTTGCCACTGATAACATGTGCTACTGAGGCAGTGTTGCCACTGATAACACTTGCTACTGATGCAGTGTTGCCACTGATAACATGTGCTACTGAGGCAGTGTTGCCACTGATAACATGTGCTAATAAGGCAGTGTTGCCACTGATAACATTTGCTACTGAGGCAGTGTTGCCACTGATAACACTTGCTACGAGGCAGTGTTGCCACTGATAGCGTGTGCTACTGAGGCAGTGTTGCCACTGATAACATGTGTTACTAAGGCAGTGTTGCCACTGATAATGTGTGCTACTGAGGCAGTGTTGCCACTGATAACGTGTGCTACTGAGGCAGTGTTGCCACTGATAACGTGTGCTACTGAGGCAGTGTTGCCACTGATAATGTGTGCTACTGAGGCAGTGTTGCCACTGATAACGTGTGCTACTGAGGCAGTGTTGCCACTGATAACGTGTGCTACTGAGGCAGTGTTGCCACTGATAACGTGTGCTACTGAGGCAGTGTTGCCACTGATAGCGTGTGCTACTGAGGCAGTGTTGCCACTGATGCACTGAATGGACCCAGGAGTAGGTGGTAGTTGACGCAAAGAGTTGAACTGAGACCTAAAATAACAGCAGGAAATATATTTGAAGGCAGGGAAATTACACCTAGTACTTCATGCACAGTTTAGTCCCATGTGTACTAGTATATTGTGCACAAGTACTAGTATATTGTGCACAAATATAGTATACTATGGACAGATATACGAGTGTAAATGGTTGGGTTTGAGAAGGACCTGCATAACATGGCTCAGTAAACCTGCTGCAGTGCTTCGCTGTTTCTGTTTAGGAATGCAATGGCTTTTTGATTTTGAAACACACTGGCTGCCTCCCACAGAGGTAGGGTAACCCAAAACAGAAGAAACATTTTCACCATCACTTACTCTATCACTGTCTTGCCAGAGGCACACTGATGCTCCAGTTCAGATGCCCTTACAAACTACAATATTTCCACCACTCTTTCAGAGTATAGGCACTCTACTTCCCACCTCCAAGACTCAAGTCCAGGTAACCGGTTTGCTACCTTCCTCACACCCTCTCCCACACCCCCTGCTACCTGCACTCACCCCACCACCCTGCTACCTGCACTCACACTCTCCCACACCACCCTGCTACCTGCACTCACACTCTCCCACACCACCCTGCTACCTGCACTCACACTCTCCCACACCACCCTGCTACCTTCACTCACACCCTCTCTCCCACACCACCCTGCTACCTTCACTCACACCCTCTCTCCCACACCACCCTGCTACATGCACTCACACTCTCTCCCACACCACTCTGCTACCTTCACTCACACCCTCTCTCCCACACAACCCTGCTACATGCACTCACCCCCCTATCTTCCCACACCACCCTGCTACCTGCACTCACACACTCTCCCACACCACCCTGCTACCTTCACTCACACCCTCTCTCCCACACCACCCTGCTACCTGCACTCACCCCCCCTATCTTCCCACACCACCCTACTACCTGCAAGCACCCTCTCTTCCCACACCACACATTAAAGGCACTTACTATCAGTGCAGGTTGACCATCACTAATCCGGCATCATCGGAGCTGTAGTGTGCCGAATTAGTGATTTTGCTGGATTACAGAGTGGTTAGGTTAGAATACAATTAACACAATGGTGATATTTACGCATCGGCTATTTCACCCACTTTAGACCCTATTTTTGGCCCATTCCATTGTTCCAGTTTGCCACTAGTATTCCTTCTATTCTTTAGAATGAGTACAAGAAACCTCCCATTTACCTATTTCAACTACCCAATAAAGTGGTCAGGAATCGGTAATTTGGCCAATTTCACACAAATTTCAAGAAATGCCAATTTCAAAATAGGGTCCAGAATAAACAATGCAGACATTCCTGGCACTAAAACAACATTTTCTCTTTTCATTAGTCACGTCTCCAGGCCCCTCTTATATTACGCTTGTTTTCCATTTTGAATTATTATTCACAGACCGGACCGCGGGGGCGTTGGCCCTCGGAACTCTCTCCAGGTAAACTCTTCAGGTAAACACAAAAAATAGAAGATTTACTGTTATGCAGACTACTACATTACTGTGATAATTATATTAATAATGTCATCCCATTTGTGACTGCGTATTAGACCTACCAGTTGGACACATATTGGACGGTGACGTCATTTGTTTACTCTTGAACATTGGCAAAAATTGAACATTTCTGCTACTTTGAACTCAATTTTAAGATACTTTCTGGCATGAAACCAATCAAAATTATATCTATTTCTGTAATAAATCTTCCATTCTATCAAATGAGACCAAAAAAATGAGAATACAACCATGGAAACCACACAAAAATACACTGCAAAAGTCACTGTTTTACATCAAAGCACAGTCACCATTTTTTCTCATTATGCACTGCGTGCTGCATGATTTTTTTTATATAGTACACACCACAAAGACCTATTCTCTCATATGTAGGCCCAAATTTACTGGTCACAGCTTATCTGAGTGAGCTGAGCTCATGGTGACCGACAGTATAATAATAATAATATAATTATAATAATAATAATAATAGTAATAATACAGCCTCTCCTCACTTAACGATGGAGTTTCATTCCTGAGACCATGTCGTGAAATGAATTTGTTACTAAGTGAGGAGCATACTAAAATGTTAATGAGTTTGTGTCAACCATTTTTGATATTGCTTTAATCAGTGGCATCGTAAGGAGGGGCGCCCCAGGTGACTCCATAGAGCCTCTTAAGAAGGTGACACTAATGCCCAAAACAGTGCTGCACCAACATAAGAGAAGAATCCTTCATTTCTATATAGCCTATTATATGATTAAAGACTACAAATAGGCCTATTTAGGAAAAATCATTGATTTTGATGATGTGATGAAGGCAAGGAAATGTAAGATGAGATTCACTGAGATGTTACCTGTACTCAAGGTCAAATTGGAACTAGTGTTTCTCTGATATTGCAATGTTTTTCTTTATTTTTCAAGTTTTTTTTTTTTTTTTGCATTGTTGAAGATGAATAAATGTAGGATCTGTTGCCTGTACTCAAAGTAGTATTTGAGTTAATGTTTCCTCAATATTACTATGGTTATTTATTTTATCATTAATAAAGTTGAGAAGTATTCTCCTGTTTGGTTTATGGCCCTTGAACGTTCCCATTGCTAAACATTAGTTACTGGTCATGCAGTAGTGACATAACTGGAGTTCACTCCCCCCATCCCCCTGCCCATGGATTTTATTGGGGTGACACCAAAGATGCCGCCCCGGGTGACACCAACCCTAGCAATGCCACTGGCTTTAATGTCACCTTTGCACCATTTATAACATTTCTGGTATATTTTTAAATGTTTATACAGTAGTGTACTGTATATTGAAATAAACAGAATACAGTGGACCCTCGGTTATCGGCCGTAATCCGTTCCACAAGCTCGGCCTAAAACCAAAATAATATTTCCCATAAGAATTAATGTAAATCCAATTAATCCATTTCGACACCCAAAAATATTAACAAAAAATAATTGTTTTAAAGATTAACTACAGTAGAACGTCATTTAGCAAGAGATTATGTTGCACGTTACGGGTATTGCACGATTTAAGATTTGCGACACATTATCATCTTACACGACGTAAAGATGATATTACACGGTTCGGCAGGAGGGAAAAATTTTGAGCGCGCGGTCGCCCGCGGTGGGTTAAACCATTGAGTCAGTGGGGGTCCTACTAAGGGTGGCTATGAGCCACATCAAGTGTTTATTGCTGACGAGACAAGTGTTTTCTTGAAGAAAATGCCAATACGAACTTATATCAGTCAGCAAGAGAAAAGTGCACCATGCTTCAAGACAGCAAAGGATCGCTTCACCTTGCTCCTTTTCGGTAATGCATCAGGTGATTTCAAGTGTAAGCCCATGGTTATTTACTGCCTAAGAATCCTCATGCTTTGAGGAAAAGTGAATTTGTTTTTCCTTCCTGCAAACTGTAAGTTTATTCAGATACACGGGGCCAGGAGCTGAGTCTCGACCCCTGCAACCACAGTTAGGTGAGTACAGTTACATACATTATCATACATAGCAGTATATGTGTAGAGAACCTAGGATAACCCAAGTCAGTCAATGGAAATACTAAGTCACATGACTTTTTTGGGTTATCCTAGGTTCTCTACACATATGCTGCTATGTATGATAATCTTCGTAACTGTATCTGTGTATACCTGAATAAACTTACTTACAGTTTGTGGGAAGGAAAAACAAATAACCATTCTCACAAGCAGTCTTGTTACTACTACTGTTGTTGTGGTTCAGCAGACACCACCCGCCTTACCCAGCCACCACAGACCCCACCATCCCAGCATTCATACGTATTTCATACGCATCAAGAAGTCCTGGCTACAAGCCAGCTGTGTTTGTGAAGAATAAGAGAGAGTGAATTGTGTTTTGATCTTGAATTAACGAAGAAAACAAAGATTTTAGACAAGACATAACCCGTGGCCGTAAAGAAGTGTTACTTTGTACACTTAAAAAGATGTAAACATAAGTTTGTGTGACTGACTGACTGACTTGACTTGACTTGACTTGACTGAATGACTACTGACTTGACTGTGACTTGACTTGACTGACTACTGATGCTTGACTGCTTACTGATGCTGACTACTTACTGAGGCTGACTTACTGATGACTTGACTGACTTACTGAAGTGACTGACTGACTACTGAAGCTTGACTGAGCTGAGCTTGACTGACTGACTTACTGAATGATGACGACTGAATGCTGACTGACACTGAATGACTTGACTGACTTACTGAGACGACTGACTTACTGAATGACTTGACTGACTTACTGAATGACTTGACTGACTCGATACTGACTGACTTACGAATGCTTACGACACTGACAGACTTACTAAACGCATCTGAACTTAGTTCAATGACTGACTGACTACTAATACACCTACGATGCCTGCTAATGCTGACGGCCTTAAAGTTAGCACTCAGTCAACATCGACTTCAGTTCAAGAACTTCTCTATCCACCTCAGCCAGTAGCAGCTAACTCCACTCTCTCACAATCATCCAAAGCACCCACAATTTAAGGTAAATACTATTATTTCTATTACATTTGTAGTCTTAAGCAGTAAAAACAACATAATACATCACGATAATGAACTACAATTGCATATTCACTTTTATTTTTGTAAGATCTGTTGCTCTAAAAAAAAACTTGTTTGGCTTTTTGGGGACTCCCAGGAACGTAACCCTATTTTCCCCATTAGTTCTTTTAATTATTTAACACAAAATTATCTAACACGACTTTTTCAGGAACATAACTAGCATGCTAAATGACGTTCTACTGTATTAAAATTAAAAATTAAAATTCTTTATTTCTCTGTTAATACTACAATGAGGGGTTTACATATTTTATGGTATTATTACATATTATAAAATACTTGTTACAAGAAGGTCACTAGTATGCCTAGGTATGCCTAGGCATTTCGGGCAGACTAATACTAGGTCTTACTCTGTATTGACACAGGATATGGATTATACTGGTATTAAGGTTAGGTAATTGTAGTGATTAACTAGATTTACAAAATTGAGGTAGTTCAAAATATTTAAGAACTTAACAATTAGTTTATCTATTAACCCTTTCAGGGTTTCGGCCATACTAGTACGGCTTACGCACCAGGGTTTTCGTCGTACTAGTACGCCTAAATTCTAGCACCCTCAAATCAAGTGGAAACAGGCTGGTAGGCCTAGATGTGAGAGAATGGGTCTGTGCGGTCAGTGTGCAGTATAAAAAAAATCCTGCACCACAGTGCATAATGAGGAAAAAAAAAATCTGACCGTGTTTTTGGTTTAAAACAGCGTCTATTTTCCTATAGTATTTATGCTTGTATACTCCTTTTCTTAGTCTCATTCGATAGAATGGATGATATATTACAGAAATAGAGATAATTTTGACTGGTTTCACGATGACAAGTACCTTGAAACTGAGCGCAAAGTAGCGAAAATGTTTAATTTTTGCTAATGTTCAAGAGTAAACAAATCATGCCATGCGTCCAATACACATCAACTGGGTAGTCTAATATTCTTGCACAAGTGCACTAATATTATTTATACCATTTTTTCAAAGATGCAGTTGTATACATAACAGTAAATCTTCTATTTTTTGTGAGAATAAAAATTAAAAATGGAAAGCAAAAGTAATGTAACTTGGCCTGGAGACGTGACTAATGAACAGATAAAATGTTGTTTGAGTGCCAGGAATGTCTGTCTCGTTTATTCTGGACCCTGTTTTGAAATTAGCATCTTTTGAAATTTGTGTGAAATTGGCCAAATCGCAAATTTCTGACCACCTTATTGGGTAGTTCAAATCGGTAAATTGGCGGTTTCTTATACTCAATTGATAGAACAAATGGAATTCTAGTGAAATAGCTATAATTTTAGTAGACTGAAACATTGGAATTTGCCGAAAATAGGGCTCAAAGTGGGCGAAATCGCCGATGCGTAAATGTCATTGATACCGCTAACTTTATGAGAGCATAATTCCGTTAGTTTTCCATCAAATTTCATAATTTTGGTGGCGTTATGATCGGAAAAAGATTATCATTTCATAAGAAAAAATTTTTTTCCGAAAAATTTGCAACCCTGAGAACGAGTTTCGGAGAGGGCCTTGCGACCCCCAAAGGGTTAATGGAAATGGTCTCGTTTTGGCATGATACAGTTTCTATATTGGAGTGTCTTAGGCAAACTTATGACTTGCTTAAGAAGGATGAAGCAATAGCTGTATTCAGAATTTTAATTTACAGTCATGTGTAAATTAACCCTTTGGGGGTCAACAGGCCTTCTCGGAAACCTGTTCCTGGGGTCAGAAAAATATTTGGAAAGAAAAAATTATTTTATCTTATGAAATGATAGTTTTTTTTTTTTCTAAATCTAATATGGCTAAACAAAAGATTTTTGCGATCAATACTTACGGAGATATGGAGGCTTCAAGTTGACCAAAATAGAACCGCTGATAGCAACATTGGTGACTTCCGGTTGGCCAGTAATCGTGTTTTTTTTTTTTTTAAGTTGTTTTCTTATCGATTTTAATTTTTTTTTTTTTTTCAAAACTTTTATGGCCTGTGAGACCAATATAAGTGCTGTTTTTCAAATATTCACTCGCTAATTCTTACACAATATTGACGTTAAGTTTGTTATCACTATTTTGTTTACACAATTTATTTACAAATATTTATAATAACACATACAGTGGTACCTCGAGTTACGATATTTTTTCGTTCGAGAATGCTGT